>QWTY01036975.1:0-13601 GCA_008033365.1 Pseudorectes ferrugineus
GCCGGGCTGGGTGTCCTTGGAGAGCAGGCCTGGAGAGGCTTTGTTCTGTCTGTCTTAGCATGAGAGAGCAGCAGCTCACAGGCTACAGGGCACTGCAGAGTTACACACTGGGAATGCAGAGTTTGAAAAATATAAAAGTTAAAATGTAAGGCATCAGCTCTTGCTGTACCTGGGTCAGAGCCCTGCCCTGCAGCAGCGTGGGGGCCCTGCACAGCATCGTGCCCAGACTCTGCTGGATCAGGAAAGGTGTTGCTGGCACTGGGGCTCTGTTTTCTCCCATACTGGTAGTCCTACCCTTATAAAAAGGGCCATTAAGAGTTTTGTTTTGCTGCAGTATAAACTTCAGCCAACTCCTTCCTCTTGTCCTGTCCCCTTAATTAAGAGTGTGTATGTTAAATGCTGTGAGCCCAAGCAGAGTCTCATTGCAAAGTAAACAGGAGCGTGGGACTTAGGCAGGTCTTTTGTTACCGCTGTACAGGGCTTATGCTAATAACAGCTGCAGAGATTGAACCCAATCCCTCATGAGCTTTCCAAGAGTCTGATTAATCTGTTTAACAATGGATCTGGGTTTTTGTTTTGATCTTTTTCATAGGAGTTAAATTTTTGTCCCTTTCAGAGTAGCTGTGGATCATATAAGCACAGCAGTATTGTCTTCCTAATTGGCTTCAGGTTTATCTCTATCTATTATGTTTAAGGGTTTACAAGATGCACCCGTCACCATGGAATCAAAATGCTTCCTATGCCAAAAATACTTGATAAAAACATACCTATATGTGTGCACACACTTTTTTTGGTCTGTTGGGAAGTGCAAAGACATTGTGCTGGAAGATCATGTTTTTGCATGATTGTATTCTCCAAACAGTCAACTTTGCAAATCGTGCTTTTCTGCTCATGCTGGCTCTGATCCACGTGCCATTGGAGAGAGATGTCTTTCCAATGAGCTTTGGGCCAGCCCCTGCACAAGCAGAATTTTGCATTTATATTGTTGGTGGTTCGTACTGGGCGATAGCACTGGTGCTGTACAAAGACAGGGTCAGTGACAGACCCTGACTCAAACTTATTGTCTGAAAGTCAAGATACAGCCAAGGGAGGAGAGAAGGGTGGGGAGGCAGGGGAAAGAGCACAAATCTTTAGCCAGACTAGTCTCCCCTGGGCAGACCACAAATGCTCTGGCCTGCTTTGACTTTCTGAAAAATACAGCAGCAGTATGGGGAAGCAGAACATTGGAAGTGAACATGCAGATGTTGAAGGTAACAGGATTTAAAGACTGCGTGGCACAAAATACAAGAAATGTTCCACTATTTTTAGCAGAAGCTTCTTCCTCTCTTGATTCTACCTCTTCTTGAATGCACTCAGTGATTGCTTTTCATGTGTGAATGCTTGTATAAATGGAGCTCCCTAAACAGACGTGGAATGTTTATATGAGTTAATGACTTCAGAGAGCTCTGGTTGTTTAAAACAGAGTGGCAATGAGGTTGCCTTGGCTGCAGTCAGTGCTCCTCCATGGAGCAGATCCAGTGCCAGCAGTGGGACAGAACAGTGGTGGCTGCATGCAGATCCATCCTTGGGGAGCTTTCTCATTATTAACTTCACTAACGTGCTTATGGTGGGGTGGGAAGGAGCCTTCCCAGGGGCTGAGAAATCTGTGTGAAGTGTGTAACCTCTCTGTGATTTGTGCTGAGTGAAACCCTTAGCCTGAAATGGGGGGCTTGTCATTGATAGTCTTTATAAAGTGTTTTACCCTGGGTGTTTTCCTGCTGCTTCTTTGCTTCCCTCTGAATTGAGTGGCCAGGAAGGAGCTGTGGCGTTGTGTTGCTGGTTACCTCGGGGGCAGTCCTGCCTTGTCCATGGGCTGGATGCAAGCAGCTGAGGAAGGGTTTGCAGACGTGAGACCGTCCTTAGGCCTCTGTAGAGAACTCCCAGAGAAAGGGATTAAGGAAAACAGTAAGCTCCTTTCTACCTGCCTCTCTTTTTCCCCAAGGTACAGCTATTTGTCTGCTCAGAGGATCTATCTGTCCTTGAATGCCCTTTTCACCAGTGCCAGAGGCAGAAGTTCAAAGTGCCATGGCACCATGCTGGTCTGCAATCCTCCAGCAGCCAGCGAGTGATGCCCAGGGGAGCTGGAGGAGGCCAGTGAAGTCTTGCTGCCCTGTCTAGTGCTTGGGAGAGTGGCTGGACAGAGGCAGACACACGGAGCGGTTATCCCAGCAGGGAGCAGACAGATCTCATGATGCTATAAGCATAGCAGAAGAGCTGGTAATTTTATTTTGAAGGATGCCTTTAGTGTGAGGAAGAGGGGGATGCGTTTGCCTCTGTGTGAAGTGGATTTGTGGTGGAGCTTCTGTGCACTCTTCTCGAAGGCTGTCGGGTTTTCCTCCCCCCTGGAGACTTTGTTGGTGCCTCCGACCCGATCGCCGTGGAGGGCAGTGGATGATGATGTGCTGGTGGGATCACAGCTCTTCCCTTTATCCTGTGTGCACAAATGTCTGGGAAGGCGTGTGTGAGTGCATGTGCCATCCTTGGGAGCAGCTGGGCTGCGGTCACAGCTGAGCTGTCAGTCTGAGGACCTCCATCCAAACCCTCCGGGGGTGAACGTCAACCCACCTACAGCTTCAGAGGTGTTTGCTCTAATGGTGCTGAAAACCAGCTTATCCTGTGTTAATCTTGTACCTGCACCTGCAGGCAGCTGTAAGGAGCCTTTGTGGAGGTTTTCAGCCTTTTCATCCTTCTTCATCAGTGCCAACAGCTGCTGCTTTGTGGTAACATCAAAGGTTTTCTGGGCTGTATAAGTCTCTTCATCCTCAGGCCAACCTGTTGTGTGAGCTTTCTTCCATTCGGCTTCCAAACCACCCAGAGGTGGGTCGTTTTCCCTTTTAGTAGATTATTTTGTGGTGAACTTGAAGTTCTTGGAGGGAATTGGGATGTAGAAAGGTGGTCAGGAGCCCTGGGCAGACATGGTCTGATGTTTCAGGCAAGGAAGATCACTGCCACACCAGCACAGCAGCTATGGAGACAAGGCTGACTGTGTTTATGGGATTAAGTCCCGTTATTTGACCTCAGTTTGTGAGAGGCTGAGTTGTGGTCACTGGATTTAGTGCAAAGGGATGAAAAGTTTTCCTCGGTGCCAAAGGGAATAATGAAGGCAGAGTGGCCTTGGCTCCATGGAGGAAGCAGGCAGGTGGTGGCAGCTATTAATATATAGTCCAGCAGAGGCAAATTGCAAATTCACCCCCTGGTGAGAAATCTCTATTCTTTTACCCTTGTCTATGTAAAAGCAGATGATCACAGGGCTGGCCATTCAGGTGCAAACCCTGGCTGTGTTCTCCTGTGAGAAATCTGTTGAAAGATTCAGAAGACCTAAAGCTGTGGAAATGCAGGATCAAGACTCTGGTCATAGCGCGATGCCAGTGGGATGGTGCGGAACAACTTAAATTAGTCCTTTGAAGTTATTCCACTTACAAGTGTACTTTTTGTGCTGTGCTGATGGAACACAGAGAAATCAGCAGCCCTGCAGAAAGGCCGTGCAGTGGGCTGTAAAACAGACTGAACAGACTCATCATTTCGGGGGGTGCCCAGGCTGTTTGCTGGGTGCATCGCTGCTGCTGTGCTTGGGGCTGGGGTGTGAGGGGCCTTCCAAGGACACACCAGACCTGCTCAGTGATATCCTCACCAGGATTTTAGGAAGAGGGCAGGGGAACATCCTGTTGGATCTTAAGCTAGCATTTCAAAGGCATCAAGGTATCTGTTGGGGTCTGTTAAGAAGGATTCATGGGGATTACATCTTCTCCCCAGCATTGTTTCCCTGCCCATGAACATATCCCACAGGATGTTTGTGAAGATAAGCAAATTTGCTTTGCAAGGTGCTCATACTCCTCCAGAGTGGAGAGATATTTAAGCCCCATAAGTGGTTTAACTTAATGCTTTTGCAGCTTCATGTGAGAGCTTTTGAGAGAGTAACAGGAGGACGCCGAAAACGTTTGGCTGCGGTCCTGGCACTGCCTGCACGGAGCCCTGCTGGCATCCTGCTGCCAGGAGCAGGGCTTGTGTTTGCCTTTGCAGAGGTGCTGAGCTGCACCAGTGGCTGGTGCCAGGACAGCTTAACTCAGGTGTTGGCTGAGGCTGGAGGCATCTCCAAAGTTGACTTTCAGAGCACTGTATATGCAGACTCGCCGTGTGGTTTTGCTCTGCTGGTTCAGCACAGGGTTTCCTGGCGGTGCTCTGTCAATCATAGCCTGACAAGATCAGCTGCAATTACCCTGGTGTTGGAAACAAGAGCTTCTTCCTGGCCTTGGAGTGCTGCTGCATTAATGTATAAAATGGATAAAAGCTTTAGGTAATGCAATGACTTGGGTATGGTCACGGATTGAATAAGATTTCCAGAGCCAATGTGCTTACTCATCAGATGACTCATGTCTTAGTCACTTTTAGAATAAGTGATTCTCTTTTGGGTGCTTCCAGAATGGGATGGGTGGAGATGAGCTGAAAATTTCCACCCCTGCCTTTGATAATTTTTTTTAATAGCATCTAGAACATGATGGAATGGTTTATCAGACAGGAGAGGAAACAGCTCTATCTTGTGTGTACAGTGTATCCCAGGAGATTTGCCTGAATTCCACAGCAATGCGAGACTTTAAATTTTGCTGTTTGATTCCTGGTCAGGCAGAGTGATCTGAAGCTTTAGATTAGACTTCTCAAGCTTTGTTCTCTGCCTACTCTAGTGAGTCACTTTTGTGGGTAGGTGCAAGTCTGAGCCTATTCTCAAACTCCTGTGCCACCAGCAGTGAGTAAAAGCACCCTCAGATGGAAGCTGTCCCCCTGAAACAGTCAACATTGCTATGCAAATAAAACCCCGTTCTCAACTTTTATTTATATGTAATTATATTTTTTCTATTACCAAAATGTTGATGAAATTGAGTTGTGATTGTTCAGAAGCATGCACATGTGTAAGCAAGTGAGTAGCATATCTGAGAGCCTAGGGAAATTCCTTTGTAATCCACTCTAAGCTTTATATAGCAAGTAAACCTATTGGGTTTTTCTTCTTCTTTCTAATCTTTCATCTCTCTGATCTCACAGTCATCCCGCAACAAACACAATGTAGGCAATTCCTGATCTAATTCCTGATTAATGGAGGTTCCTGGTGGATCAGTTGAGCTCAGTGGCACAGTGTGATCTCTGCATCTCAGTTGACCCATGTGGCTGGGCTGCAGCCAAAGTGGGAGAGTCATGCAGGGAGTGACGTGGGGCTTTGCTGCTGGCTTAGGCATAGGCTTTGCTAAGCTGGATGTGGCTAAACTCTCATCACTGCTTCAGATGTTGAAAATGGGGGTGCACTGGCTGTCAGGAACAGGTCTGAAAGCGTGAGCCCAGTTTTGGTTTGTGTCAGGAATGATGATGTAGCGTTGTTATGAAAACCACGCTGGTGTTAGATCTGCTCTTACAAAGGTGTGCCCATTATAGGAAGAGTATGAAGGCACATGGAATAGGCAGAGGTCAGGAATCAGAAATTTGGGATTCTCTCACTGAGGTGAGAGGTGGTGACCCTGAGCAAGAGTGTCTCTTCCTAACTCCTCTGTGTAAATGTGGTTTTGGCCCTCGGTGAGTAGGCACTGTCTGTAAAACACAGGTAGGTCATGGCAGGTGACAGGCACTATGGAAATGTATTAGGCAAGATTTTCAAAAACAGCTGAAGAATTGGGTTTTATTGTTAAACAGAACTGGTGAAAGGAAAGCTAAAAATAGTTTTCCTATGGGTGTCTTTTGTCAGGTAATAGAGAATAATTCACAGGCTTGTAGGTTTTCAGTTTTCTGTAGTTGTCTGTGCTAGATCTCCTGGGTCACAGGTGTGGAGGATTTTATCAACAGTTCCTCTCAGAGAATTCAAGTCAAGACGAATCTATCACTTCCTCAAGGAGTTTTCTAGTTTGCTTTGTCTCTTAACTGCAGAAGAAGGGGTTTTTTTGTTTTCTGTTTTAAAATGTTTTTAAAATTTACCTAATTTACCAATTGTTGCTAGCCTCAAAGGCAAAAGAATGGCACTGATACATTATAATATTATAATAATAATAATAATAGTAATAGTAGTAATATGAGTGTTTTGCTGTTGTTACTGCACAAAAAGCCCTTCCAGATGAGGGTAGTTCAAAAGCTGCCTCCAAGTGAGTCACCTCTCCTCAGTGGCACACAGAGCTTTGTGTGCTGCAGTGTGCACTGGTGAAGGGAAGAAAGATGGATGGAGATAGATCACACCCAAGAGGATGGATGCAATGAGAATTATTTCTGATACTGCCTTGACAAGAGCCCTGCTGGCCTAAGAAAATGCAAATGTGGAAGAAAATGTTGTCCTCCTCTCCTCCTGGGAAAGGAGCCCTGGGATGGCTCCCAGAGTAACTGGGCAGCTCTCTCTGAGACACATGTGAAACACATTTACCCAGACACTCCTGTGAGCATTTCCACATTTTTTAGGCTGAGATTTTCTGTGTTGTTCACACTTTGGCACATGTGTGATCATCCCTTCTGATGTCCTGAGACCACAGTTAAAGTTCAAGAATGTGTTTAAGTGTTTTGCTGGAGTAGAGCCAACATCTCCATCGCAGAGAGGAGCAGTGTGTTGGGAAACTCAGTGGCTGCATACAGACTAATTGTTCTGGGATGCAACCTGGAAGGTGCTGAGCGCCCTGGCTGGCAGCCAGCAAGGCTTTTAAACACATGCTTTGCTTAGTTTTTTCACGGGGTTACCAGTCTTGTTCTTTGATTTCTTTTCCCATAGCAACTGGAGAAGGATATCTGAGTAGCCAGAACAGTGCAATTCATTTGCCAGCAACACCCTGACCTGTACCACAGGGATGTCTTCCAGGACATGGGATACAGCTGTTGGGATCAGGTATTGCTACCAGTGCCCAAGTCAATTGGCTTCAGAGTCTTCCTCCTTTGCTCTCTTTTTGGGCACAGGGCAGGCCATGCTGTGTGAGCAATTCTCAAACTACATTTGTAAACCACATCCCATCTTTCCACGTCTTTGTGTGCTATTATGTTGCACAGATCATATTTCCTTACCACCCTTTCCTCTTAGACTGTGTTTGCCTTTCCCCTGCCTTGAAAATTTTAGCAGCAAACAGCCAAATTCGGGTTTTATTTGGAAGTGATATCAGCTGCAGTGGAGCCCAGGGCAGGGAAGAGAAGAGGCCGAAAATCCTGTGGAGGTTGATGGCTTCTAACTCTCTCGTTCTCAAGGTTTTGGCTTTGCCTGCTGTGAGCAGGAGGAAGGTGCTGCAGCCCGGGTTGGAGGCTGGAAGGAGCTTTGATTGTGCAGAGAGATGGCCCTGTGTGTGCTGCCATCGGTACTGGCTGTGTCTCTTCTGTCCCTGCATCTGCAGCTGGGGCAGCTCCTCCCTTAGCTCTGTGTGCCTCACTGGGGCATGCAAGGCAGGACTAAACCCTGCCTTGTCAAAAACTGTCAGGACACCTCCTTGCCAGCAGATTTACTCCCTGTTCTGCTCCTGCACCTGCTGACTTGGTGACCAGAAACCTGCCTTTTTTCCACTGCTCCTTTGCAGCAATGATGTGGCTTTGCACCATTTCTGACACTTGAGAAAGAGCCCAGCTGATCGAGTACAATGCACAGTCCTGAGCCACAAGCACAGGAGCACTGCTTTGGTGTCCCAGGGCAGCCTGGAACCCCAGCCTGGGTTCAACTCATTCACTGGGGTGAAATTAGGGTGCCCTAGGGTGGAATTCTCATATTCGTGTTTTAACTAAAGCTGCACCTGGGAACTGTTGTTGACCCTTGGGTGCTGCAAAGCCTTTTTCACTCTGACAAATGCTGAGTTGTCATCAGCCTGAATTTCAGGGATAGCATTGCAGTGACTCAAAAGAACAGCTTTCTCCCCAGCAGCCTTTGCCTGGATAATCTCCAGTCATTGACCTCGGGGCTTTGAAAGTGCATTTAGGCTTAAAGAGCTAAAGCTTAAGGCTTCAAAGGAAGTGGGAAGCCTGCTACCCTTTACATTTCCAAGTGTGGGTTGTGTGTGCACGACAAGGGTAATTGTCGGGGTGTAGCCGGTTCTGGCTCCCGTGGGATCTGTTGCTCATCCCCCAGAGCCTGTTCGCTCTGTACGGAGCCTCTCTGCTGCCGCTGCCTTTGATATTGTGCAGGTTATCTGAGGACATGTTTTCGAGTCCTGGGGTTTCTAAAGATGTGAGGATTATCAGAAGATGGAAGTTATCCATGTGGAAATAGAACAGATACTTCAAGCTCTGAATTTGAAGTCCATTTGTCTTGTCGTGCAGAGTTCACTGTTTTTGCCTTGCCCTGTGCAGTTCTGTGCTTTGCCCTTTGCCTGGGGCTATGCAGATTGGCAGCCTTGATGAAGACCTTCAGCCCACGGACATTTAGAGATGGGTGCTGGGATAATTTCCCTGGTTAAAACTCTTTGCAGAGATCACCTTGAATAGAAAACTCTACCCGTATTTGAACTGCTGGGAAGAAGAAAGCCTGCAGTGTTCTGTGCTTACACTTCTATTGTAGATTTGCAATCCTGGAACAGGTGGAAATTAATGTTTTTAAAATGCTGAAAAGACTTTTCACTGCAGCTGGCTTACAGAACTAAGGAACTTGATATATCCCCTGAAATACCTCCAGATCTCTCAAAGGCAGCTGAAAGCTTTCTCCTTATCTGGCAGGGAGATAAACCTCTAAGACCTGACATGTATAAATGCGAGCTTGTTCTGCCTTGTGGCTTGTTTGGTTGGTTGTAGATGCTTTTTAAACAATTGTTCAAATAGTGCTGGTCTGTGCTGTGAGATCTGAGCCTGGCAAAGGTGTTTGATGCTGAATTCTTTTGCTGTGTTGATGATCTGTATGTGTCCTTTCCCAGATCCCACTATGCTGCTCTTAAACTGAACAACCAGCATTGTTTTGCAGTGATTTGCTTTCTGTCATTGAATTCTTGTATCTTGAGCAGCAGCAGGAATTCTGTGAGCACCTGGAAAGCAGAGTTAGCCATGGCAGTCAGTATAGAAGGTGCTAGTGGGTGCAGGGCTGAGAAATATACTGGTGAAATGAATAAACTGGGGAGGAGGAAAGAGATGTCCTGGAAGCATCTGGGTGCCGATGTGCAGCTTGGGCTGAGACTCTGCTGCTAAAGCAGCAGCCTGTCTGTACAATTGCAGGTGGCTTCTTCCCTCCTCCTTAATTTATTTAATTACTCGTGTATCTCACGGGCTCCGCTGTGGAAGCAGGATGCAGTCCCACGAGATCAGCTGCTGTGTGCACTTGGTTTCTGCTCCTCAGGGTGACAGATTGGTGAGTGTGAGAGCTGGCTTGCCTGGCTGGCAGGCTCCCTGCTGCTCCAGAGCCTTCGCTGCAGGCTGGGCTTACCAGGCTTAAAAGCCAGACCTTACACTAAAACCAGAGGGCAGGTGCCTTGTGCTGTGGCTGTTCACACAAATCTGTGCATGAGCTCATTGCTGTGAATTCTGTTTTCAGTTCTGTTTCTCTTCTATTCCCTTTTCTTGCTCTCTGTGCCACAGAGGTGCTTTCCATGGGCTGCTTGCTGGTGCCCTGGTCCTGCTGTCCAGCAGAGTTCCCCGAAGGCACTGGGTAACTGCACTGGCTTAGAGACAGGTTTGATTTGAGTGCCAGGTTCTGCTCCCAAGAGATCAGTGGGGATTTGGCCATGGTGGAATGTTAGACTTCGCCCTTGCAGACTGAGAGGCTGTTCAGGTCCTCTTGATTTCTTCATTTTCAGTTTGTTTATCACAACAAACAGTGATACACCTGTCTGTATCATCTTCTGTGGCAATTTTGAGGTTCATTACGGATTGAAGCAGAAGATGGTTCACCTGAGACCAATCCCTTCCCCTCAGAACAACTGAAAACCTTCTTTTTTTAACCTGCCATTTACCTTGCCATGGTACAGACATTTGGAAAGCCATTATTGCAATTAAGGCCCTAAATATTAAAGCTTCCCTGATTCTGAGGCAATTCTTTCGCTCATTAATCAATAGAGCCTGGCTACTGCCTTACTTGTTAGTATTTTACAAATAATCTAAGCCTTTCAACTTCCACATAATCTGACATTCTCAGTTATTTTTTGAAGCACCCCCTCACTGACTGTTTAAATCCACCTCCAGCAAGCTGTGCTCCCTGCCACGGCTGCCTCCTCTCCTGGGAATCACGCTGCCTCTCAGCCCAGCAAGTGACAGCAAACCATGACACTTCTTCCTCCTCTTCCTCCTCCTCCTCTTCCCTGCTCATGTTCAGCCCCAGGAGCCTGCTCCCTCCACGGCACAGGTCCTGCACTGACCCTGCATGGGACTCTTCTGTGTGAGCTGATGCTGTCTGTGCCCACCTCAGGCTGTAGCACCAAGTACTCTTACAGGTGCTGGTTGGGAGGCTGCTTTTCCATTGGATTTATGGGGATCAGCTTTCCCTGGGCAGCGTGCAGGTTGCATTTGGGTTATTTCCTGCACTCTTGATGGTGACTGGAAAAGGAGGTTGGGGTAGGCAGGCTCTGAGGTCTGAGTTGGTGTCAGCCGAGAGCAGCTTTGGGAGTGGGTTTTTGTTCTCCTCTGACACCTGAGTAGAGGTCCCCATGTTGTCCAGGCTGTGTGTGCACATTAACATGCCAAAATCCTTCACACTGCTTTCCCCAAGGTCCCTTGGAAGTGAGGCAAAGCACCCAGTAAGGCTGGTGGTCACACAGCAGGAGTGGGCTCAGGCTCTCTGCCCACACCAACCTCCTCCATCCTCCCATCCCTCACTGCCACGGTGTCAGGAGCTGGGATCAGGCTGGCACAGTGGCCAGGGTCCTTCCCCCACAGGGCATTTGTGTCCCTTGTCACAAGGGCAGATGGGATTTGTTACAATCCGAGCTCAGGTTGTCACCAGAGTCGGTGTGGAGCTGGGTGCTGGGGTGTGCTGGGTTGTGGTCACTCTGGGCTGTTGCAGAGATGGTGAGTCACAGCACTTGGCATCACTGAAAGCAAAAACTGTGGGATATGTGGGCTGAGTGCCTCTCATCGCCTGTTCCTCGTGCTTTCCCAGCTGTAATTTGCAAAATAAAAGCAGCTCTGATGCTCATACACTGATAAACAGCTTTAAAAGATTAAAGCAGAAGTGAATATAGTCCAGCATCAGGATCTGATGCCCACAAGTCGTGCTGAACCTCTGCTATAAAACACAATAAAACACAGCAGCCAAACCTGTCTTACCAAAGTCGTTTGTAGCCAGGGCTCAAGTACAAAGGAGCAGAACTCCTCTTCAGTTCTTTGGTGTTGTCTCCACCAAAGACATGGTTAAGATGTGCCAACAAAGCTGCACTCAGTTGGATAATGCTCCGGCAGGGCTCCTGTTTCACCTTCATTATCTGGAGTGTTTAATGTTAATATCACTCTCGCTTAGATAGACTTGGCATTCCTCAGTGTTTTCTTGTTACAGGAATTTCCTTAAGTAGAAACTTTTTTCTTCAGAGTAATTTTTGGTTGATTATTGCTTATATATGCAATTAGTGTAATTGCATCTGATTATGCAAATGTATTTAACCATATAATTAGAACATGGAGGGATGAAATATAATGCAGTTGGGAAATCTTTTGTAAAACTTTCCAGGCTCGGGACTGTGTGCAAGGTGGTTGTTATCTCTTGAATTGTAGGTTGGTAGACTGGAGATCCTGGTTCAGCATCCTGGCTAGTTTCAAAACATATTTTAAATACGCTGTTAATTGCTCTTAAAAGTGGTTACATGGCCTTCATGGTGTGTAACTTCTGCTTTTTATGTGATAATATGAGATCACTGCTGAACTCAACCTGTGTCTTACATGTGCATCTGTACTTTACATCCAGGGTCATGAAAACATCAGTCCTTCATCAGATCCCAACCCCAGATTGTGCCTTCAGATGGGGTCTCTCAGGGAGAAGAGAGGAGAGCAGGACAAGCAGAGTTGTGCGCCTTGGGGTGCTTGTTGTCTGTAGCTCAGGGGCTGAGCTGGCCCCAAAATCCCTTTGGAAAACACCCTGCCTTGAAAAGGACTAAGGAAGAGGAGGAGGTAGAATGCTGCATTTTCCAGACCATGGTCTGGAGATGTTTGTTGTCGTTTAAGAAGTCTGGCAGGAGCAGGGGTCTGAACCTGCTTTTCAGATTTCTCACACAGTGCTTGAATTGCAAAAGCTGCTGTTCTTTGTCGTTCCGTGGTTCCTGGTAAAGCTGTGCGAGGAGCTTCACACAAGGCATCAAAGCACCTCGCTTTAGATCTGATTTTCAGCTGTGGCACAACAGCCAGGCTCACTGCCAAGAGCTGTGGAGAGAAGAGGGTCTGGATGATTACAGCAGGATTGAGTGATTTCTCAGCAAGATGTGCTTGTCTGTGCCCTGAAACAAAAGCCTTGTGAGCCCTGGGACAAAGCAAACGTGTGGGGTGTGTGCAAAAAGCACCAACAGTATGTTCTTATTTATCATTTAGGTTGTGTTAATGTCTTCTGCTTCTAGTCAGAAATTAGTACCTAAAGTGATTACTGCCCCTTGCCAGGAAGGACACAGTCCAAGTGGGCAGTCTGGTGTACACCTGCCTTGATTATCTCTGCAAGGACTGCAGGGATTTGCTTCTTTTCAGCTTCACAGAGCTGCAACTTCTAATTGTCCTTTGCCTCTTGGTTTGGGCTGCCTTTTGGCCAGCAATGTCTGAAACTGATTTTCATAGATGCCAGGAAGCTCATTTGCTTCTCTGAGGCCTGATTCCTGGCAGCAGCAGTGTGAGTGGAGATGGGCAGGAGGCAGTCTCACCCTCAGGTGCTCTGCTTGGTGTGCCAGGGGTGGGCAGAGCTGAAATGTAGGCCAACATGCTCTGAATTTAATTACTGCAGGAAAAATGAACCCTCTAGCTGCTCTCCCACCACAGCAGTGAGACCCATGAATGGCTGGTGCATTATATCTGAAATTCCGTGTGTTGCAAACTGCTTGTGGGGTTTGTGGCAGCTGAAATGGTGCTCCAGTGCATGGCTGTGGGACCCAAGTTCCCCTCAAACTTCTTCAGACTGAAGGTGTTGGAGTGAGCTGGCTGGGCTTGGGGCAAGTGCCTCCCACGTGTATGAAAAGTTGATGGGGTCAGGGTGGGGGGTGTGGAATTATCTCCCTCCTATCAGGGTAGCAGTGCTTGGGGAAGTCCTGCAGAACTGGGAGCACAGGAGACCCTCCAGGATGGAAATACTCCTAGTCTGTGTTGCTTGGTGTGGGGAGACAGCTTTGGCTCTGGAAGGGACTTGCTGACCTGGTATTTCTAAAATGTCCTTTGAGGAGCTGTCCAGGACTTGGCAGCCCAGCCCAGCCCAGCCCAGCCCAGCCCAGGATGTGCTGCTTCCCTCCTTAAAGAGAGTTCCTGCTGCTGCTGACAGCAGTCGGAGCAGATTCTTCATCGTGGCCGTGCTGCTGGGGGCAATGTCTGAGGGAAACACACACAAGGAAGGGCTGGGTGTGCTGCCAGCTCTGCCCCAGGCATGGAGGCGTTCCTGGGGGAGAGCTCACCTGAGCTGGTGAATGCTGGGGATGGGGATGACATCCCCCTGCAAGCAGACTGTCCTGGTACATGGATCATTGCACTGATGGGAA
>QWTY01036977.1:0-24143 GCA_008033365.1 Pseudorectes ferrugineus
AAGAAAAAAAAAGAAGAAAAACAAACCTCAACCCTCCCCCCAACACCTGAAAACCTACATAGTCCAAATGAGAGGTGTTTCTTTGAGTGACACCCTGACTAACACAGAAAAGACTTTGAGGAAAGTGTTTGGTAATTCATAAAAAAAACTTCTTCAAAACCAAGTAGAGGAAAAAAATAAAAATCCATGCACAAAGAAAAACACAACTTCCACTTTGTTATCTGAATCTGTACGTTTCTTTCCTTATCTGTCAAGGGATATGCTACAAGCTTTACATCTCCCATTAGATTACCTAGGTAAATCATAGCAACTGGCTCAAAGCTTTAATTGCAGCAGTGTTCTTTTGATTCTCAAATCATTTAGGATGCAGTCAGCTTACCCCCATTCCAAGCCCTGCGGTTTGCAGGCACCAGAACCCAACAACCTTTTCACTTCCAGGCTGGGATTATTTTTTTTAAATAACTTTTTAAAGAAAAAAGCCCAAGCAATATTCCTTCTATTTGCAACACACAGCTATGCCTCAGTCTCCCACAAAAAAACAGTTGGAATGTGAGAACACTAACACCAGATTAGGACAAATTCATACAAATGTCACAGTTAACGTCCAAAACATCATGTGTCACTGTTTTTCCCCTCCAACCCCCAACAAGCTTCTCAAAACACATTTCATACACAGGGTCACTGTTCTGGCTGTTTATTTAATTAACATGACAACCCAGAGTACACAGGATTTCTTTCAGTTCCCCAGCTTTGCATTTTCACACTTCAGGCAGAAAGAGCAGAAAGTCACTACTGTACTTTACTTTTTTGCCAATATACCATAATATACATTTCTTGATTTAACCAACTGACAAAAATAGATTCCAAACCCTTCGTGAGAGTTTCAGCAGCAGTTTTAACATTTTTGTGAGGCTGAAAGAAAAATGAAAAGATCTAAGTAGAGCGGGTTTGCATAAATGAAGCCATGCAAAAGAAAATAAAGCATTACATCTGGAATCCCTGGGTGATTTTTCCTGGAGCCTTACTTAAATATTTTACACGGTTGTGTTTCAGCAAGTCACCAGATGACATAACTCCTCAGTATTCCTTAGTTTTTAGTGACCTAAATGGCAATGCCAGTAAATCTTATCAGAGTAATTAAAGCTCAATAAGCCTTATTAGCAGGACGTATATGGTATATAAAACATAACATGTTTAATAGGAGACCTATGTCTCTGACACAAAGTTCAGTATCTAAATTTGATCTGCCTTCTCCCCTCTAAAATTTTATATTTCTCTATGTTGCACCCTGACCCTCCTCATTTTCAGGCCAGAGGACAGGATCGATATTATTAAAAATTGGTTATAATGTAAAGGTACATTTGTCTATTTTTTAAGGCACAATGAGAAAGAACCAGCAAAGGGGAAGAAGCAACATATTCCTGGCACTAACAAAGCTCTCACTATCAAACAATGAGAAGAGATAAAGGTTTAATTTTCCCTTGGAAAAAAACCTCGACAAATATATTTCTTTTTCTCCACTGTTTCTTAGATCTTATCACTGCAGAGATATCTTTGACCATGTGAACTGTTACAGTATTGTCTTCTCAACTCCACAGACAGGCGGTAATAATGACAGTCCCGGCTCACAACTTTCCCAGGCTACAGGCTGGGAACAAGCAGAGTTACCACCCAGAACCACATGAAAAACAGACAAATCGAGCAAAAAACCCATTGCTGCTGCTGGAGGAAGTTAGACAAGTCTGGCACCAAAGTTACCGACCTGAAAAAAATAACTCTTAACAAGGAGAAACGGGATGGGAAAGATGCGGCAGCACGAAACAGCTCCCAAGTCCCAAACCAACTGAAAGTAAGTGACAGACCCTCAGATGTCCCTTGGGAAGGCAAAGAGTTTGCTCCTTCTCCAGCTGCCCAGAAGGAGGGAAAGAGCACAAAAGAAATACGTAAGGAAAATGGATAGAAAAGCTGTCTGCCTTAGGAGCCAGAGAACACGGACAAGAGTTTGTCTGTGGAGCTGCTGGCCTGGCAGCTGGGAACATCAGAGCTGGAGGAGAAGCTCCTCCATCATGGTGCTGCCTTCATCATGGATCAGGGCAAGACTCAGCACCTCCCAAGTGCCTTCTCTCACACAGGGTTGTGTCACCCGCTAGTTGTGGGACCAGAAAGTCCTTCAAACCCTGATGTGTGCTGTACCCCTACAGTCTTCTGACTGAGGAAAAAAAAACCTACAAAGGCAACTCAAACTATTTGCAGCAGCTGCAAAGAACACACACTTGTAATAAATCCAAGGTAGCTGAAAGCTTCCCATTCCCCTAACCAAAACAAACAACAAGCAAAGCTCGAAAGCAAAATCAGGAGTCTTCAGCATGGTTTAAATTTGTGAGTCAGGAGTCTTCAGCATGGTTTAAATCAGCTACAATCTCTTGTGCAGCATTCCACCCACCAAAGCAAAATCATCCCCTTGGACTCCTGTATGTTGAGATTAACACGCCGACCAGAGGCACAAGCTCTGGAGCATATGGGCATTATAATATTTTAATGGGAAAAAACATTACATAGAACACATTTCTGCTCCCCTCCCTACCCCCACCAACCTTGTCTCTATACTTTTAGGAAGAGCTAAAATGTTTGCAAAAACCTGGAGAAAAAACTCCAAAAGCCATCTTCCTGGTGCTACTTTTACATTTACCAAAAAAAAAAAAAAAAAAAAAAAAAGGTATTTCTTCATTCATTTCCTGTCTTATCCATCCATTCACAATTTCGCTCTGCATCCTCTTTCAGATCTGGGTGAGCAAGCCCTCAAGGAGCTGAGCATCCTCGGCCAGCCTTGATGAAATCACAGGGAGACAACACTCAGCTGGGAGCAAGATCAGGAGCACATTTCTCAATGAGATCTACACACACACACCAGTCTGGAAGCTTTTAATCCAAAGAATTTGCCAAAGTCGGGAAAGAGAGAGAACATATACTAACAACAACCACAAAAAGCACAGAATTAAACTAAAAATGGGGAAAGAGCACTTTTAGAAACAACAGAAGGTTGCATCATGATACCATTTGAATTCTGGATGGTGGCTTTTTTAATGAAAGTTTTTCTTTTTAAATTCTTTTTGGAACTGATAAGCAACTAACACGAGATGTGTTAATACAATATCCATGTTGTCAGTCTGCAGTTCCTGGTACTGTCCTTTACATCACAATGCCGCATAGATTCACCTTCGAATTCTAGTAGGGAAGAATTCAGATTATAATTGAGATGTGTGTGACTAAAAAAGAAAAATTCAGAAATTCCAACTTTCATAGAATCTCATATGAACAGAAACAGTCAGATATGAAGGGAATCAAATTCTGGAAAAATAAAAGCTCAATTAAATGCTCAGCAATAGAAAAGGTTACACAGGAGGTGATGGGAAAGTTCTCTAAAACTTTGCCTAATGTTACTCACTAAATTGAAGTATGTGTTTCAAAGCAATAAAGTGGATCTATTTCCTGATGAAAATTATTGGCAGCTCACAGATGTACAAACAAGACCAGAAACATTCAGGGGAGGTTTTTTAAAAAAAGGCACAGGGTGCAAGAGAAGGCCTGGTTTTCTTTTAAAGCCCTCATCTCTATTTTTAACATGTTATATTTAAAAAGTGTCCAAAAGTAAAACATTTACCTGAGCTTTCTTAAAGGCTACAGGGAGCTGATTTTTGCTATAAACATAGTTTGCTGTAAGAGAGTCCTACTTCTCCCAGCATTTCTTCAAGGTCCTTACAGAGCTTTGTTTCAGCTTTTCCAGTTTTCTATCGTGCTAACATTTATTTAAGAGGACAGCTTTTAGGGAGAGGACTTCACATACACAGAGCCACACTGTGCTAAAAAAAAAATAAAATACAAAAAGTCTCCCCAAACTCCAAAGTAATCATCCATTTCTAATCACACAGTGACGCAAGCAATACCAGATCTCACTATTGATTAATAGTGAGTTAGAACAAAAGAAAGAGAAATTTGCCAAAATCCTGCCGTGGGTAAACTGAACAGTTGCCAGCTAACTCCAGCCCAGCTCCATAGCCTGGCAGTGGGAATTGCTCAGGGCAAAGCTGACCACTGTCCCCAAGTAACGGGAAGGGAAGTCTACCTTGTTATCCATCACCAGTTTAACGTTCAGGTATACGCAGCAGATTTGAAGTCCCTCCATAAGAAAAGACAAGGACCGTGGTCACTGAGTCCTGTCTCCGAATGATTACATTTAGAGATGTTAACTAAAAGGCTGCTTTTATTGGAAGTGTGAAAGCAAGTGGAAATATGTTTAAAACCTTACAAATGATTATTGTAAGAAACCACCAGAAATGCCTAGCATCACCAAGTAAGCATAAACAGTTTTAATTTTGTGCCTTATCGTACTTACAAATTACTCTTACACCATTCCCTCTCAGTTCCTGTTTAAGTCAGAACTGGGTCAGTTCTCTACTTTTTCACACTGTGTTTGTCTGTGGTAAATATTTATTTTACCTAAACAAAACTGTTAAATAAATAAGTACATTTGTTGTAAAACAAGTCTCAAGTACATAAGGTTGTCAGGCCCTCTTCTAGGGAATGTCAAAACCAACCACAAAGGGATGTAATCAAACCATTTCCAGAAACATACTAGCCACCCACATCATATAGTTAGATGCCATTACCTGGAAAATACTTCGCTGCTTATCCAGCAAGCAACCTGAAAGAAAACCTTTGGTGTATGACAACACACTTCACCTGATCACAGTGCACAGAATAATTTTCAATACTAATTGAAAAAGAAAGCTTAACACCATCTGATGCTTATTTCCCCCCCAGGTTTCCCTTTCCACTGGTCAGCAAGGGTTGCGCTCACTTTCAAGACGCTCAGTTACACGCGACCCATGGAGTGATCCTTTTGTGGACAAACTTAAATCTCAAAACAACTGAGAAACACTTCAAGCGCAGAACTAAGCCCACTTTGTGTTCGTGTCAGGGATCTGTACAGTTGAGCAGTAAAGATACCGGTGCTTGATTGCTTCTTTCTCCAGTTTTTTGAGGTGAGCATTTAAATGAACGCATCGCTGGTCATAAAGTTCTCACTCAGCCATTCCAATCACAGCCTCTCAAAGGAAACAAACTTGAGACAAATCGCGTGTGCCTCGCACCGGTTCCCACAGCCACGGCAAAGCGGGAGCTATTGATTACACGCACGGGAACAGCCTTGGGAAGGCAAAGTGCAAAGACAAGCCTCATCGGACAGGCTACCGCCCTGATAAGGGACTTCTCCCACCGAGAACAAGCTGCTTGGCTCACGCACACGCACTCCCTTCAAGCTTAAAGCAAGTTTAAAAAGGCTAAGCTACCTTTCTAGGAAACTACAGGTTTCAAACAGCGAGGCTCCTAAGTGATGCTGGGAAACCCGAGGGCTGCGCTGAGGGCAGGTTCCCACCGGCTCCGAGAGCCAAGCGGGCACCGTCCACCCCAGCCCTCCCTCTGCCAGGCTTAGGAAAAGCCAGCGCCGGCGACAGCTGTAAGAGAAAAGCACACCCCGAGCCCTCTCCCCGTCGCCCGCAGCCGGGGCAAGTCAGACTGGTCCGGAGAGCCCCGCTTCCCCCGGCACTGTCCCGAGGCGTCCCGGGGCTCTCCGCGCCGCCGGCGCACCGTGCGCGGCCCCTCCGGCGAGGAGCGGCGGGAGGGCGCAGCTCCCCGCGCCTCCGCCGCTGGCGGGACCCCCGGCAAAGTTTGGGACCCGTCTCCCCCCAGCCCCTGCCCTACCTGCTCCCGGGGGATGCAGGGCAGCGATGTCCTCCGGTGGGTCTTGTTGCCGCTGCCGCCGCCGCCCGACATCTCGGGGGAGATCATGGAGCTGGACCGCCGCCGCCGCCTGAGCACCGGGGCTTCGTCCGCGGCCGGGGGGGCGGCGGGAGGCTCGGCCAGCGGGGCGGCCCGCCGCGGGGGCCAGAGCCGGTCGGCGTAGCCGGCCAGAAGGATGCCCAGCAGCCCCAGCAGGTAGGCCAGGTAGGGCCGCCAGGACGCCGGGACCCTCTCCAAGGCGACGAGGGACGTGGTCTTGGCCGCGCTAGTCACGGCAAGCATGAGGACGCCCTGCCTCAGCTTCAGCACCAGCCATGTCACGGCGGCCAGGCAGCTCAGCACCACCCCCGTGGCGGCGAGGGAGAGCAAGTGATCCTCCTCCTCCTCCTCCTCCTCCTCCCCCGCCGCCAGCGCCGTCTGCGCCACCGCTTCCCCCCCGCAGCAGGCGGCCAGCAGCAGCAGCAGCAGCGCCGCCGCCCGCGGCCGCACCGGGCAGCGCCCCGCGCCCAAGAGGGCGCCGGCCAGGCAGAGGGGCACCGCGCCGGGGGGCACCCAGCCCCAGCCCCGCGGCCCCCGGCCGCGCTCCCCCCGTGCCAGCCTCACTACCAGGGCCAGCAGCACCGAGAGGGAGCCGGCGCGCAGAGCCGAAGAAAGTTTCCGGCGGCGCCAGGGCTCCCGCGGCGGCGGCAGCGGCGCGGTCCGGGCGGGCGCCCCGCGCTCCGCCGCTGCCGCCCCGCCGCCGCCCGCCCGCCTCGCCGGGCTCCGCGCCTCGCCGCCGCCCATGGTCTCGGCGGGCTCCCTTGCGCACCCCAGGCGCGATGGGGGCCCGCCCCGGGGCTTATTCCCAGCCGGGCAGGGTCCGGGAGCGACCCCGGAGGTCAGCGCCCGCTGGCCGGGGGGCGGTGGGCCGGGGGCGCTCCCCGCCGCAGCAGCGCCGGCATTTCCTGCGGAGCGCCGCGCTCGACCCCCGCTCGCCTCCTCCCCGAGAGCCTAGCGCCGCGCCTCTCCGCGACCACCTCGGGCTTGGGGTGGGGCGGTGAATTAAAATTTCTTTTTAAAAGTACTGGACTGGGAGAGACACGGAGAAATCCTAAGCGGTGTAAGAAAATGGGGAAGGGGGGCGGGCGGGCGGGGGTGGGGGGGAGAGGCAGATGTACCACCTCAGAAGTGCTGCTTAATTTCTAGGCCATCCTTTGCCTTCCAGGCGGAGGCAGGGAGAGGGAGGCGGGGGCGGAACAGCGCTGCCCGCCGGAGGGTCCGTGCCCGGCCCGCGGGGGTCCCGGCCGTGCCCCGCGGGCAAGGGGAAGGAGCCTCCCGGTCGTTGCGGACTGCGGGGAATGAGAAATGGCAGGGGAAAAAAAATGTAAAGCCTAGAGCTAAAAAAAAAAGGCAAATAAAAGGCCAGCGTAACCGCGACAGAAATTGCGAAGTCCTGCCGGGAGGCCGAGAGAGAGATCTGCGGGAGAGACTTGAACGTAAGCCTGCTTGCGAAGAGAAAAAGAGGATGAGCGAAAAGGAGAGGATTTCCCTCCTGAACGCTGCTGGGATAGTCTTTGAGTTTTACACGGGAAAAGCGCTCCCCCCGGCCGGGAGAGGAGGCTGCCCAAAGCCCAGAAGCGAACCTGCACCGAACAAGCGGCCAAACCCGACCAGCGGAGCGGGGTGGTGGAGGCCATAACGAAGCAGGAGGCTGCGGGGAACCGGGGGCTTTGCCGCTTCCAAAGCGGCCGGAGCGACTCCCGGGAAAGGGCAGCCCCGGCCCTGCCCCGCGCTCCTCCGCGGGAGCCGGTGGTGCCACTGGGGTGGAGGAGCTCCCTGGCACCGGGTGCTGGCAGCCAGGACATAAATCTGCCTGTCAGGGTGGGGGCAATTACGAGGCCGTAAAAGAGTCAGAAAGATGGATGTTTATGAGTGATTATTGCGTGTTGTGTTGTTGTTTTAATAGGAAGCCCGAACTGGAATCCCGAAGCCAGCGGGCTACAGTCCTCCGAAGCGGTAGGGATTTCTAGGCTGTGGCTCCATCCAAAAGTCGCTGTTTCCTTCCTCAAAACCTGCCTCGTTCTCACGCCGGAGGGCTCCACAGCATGCTAGGGGCACACTGTGGCCCTAACCCTGGGCTGCCCAAAATTGGTCTTCACACGAGTGGAATCAGGTGCAGACTAAAAGTCTCTGCAAAACCCCGGGTCCCCCCGAAGAGCACGGAGTAATGTATTTCGCACTTAATACAAACCACAGAAAAATACAATCACCAGCTGTGAAGTGACAGAGCATTAAGAGTCAGGAAACGAACAGATTAGAAAACAGAATTTCCCAGCCCTCTTCCCCCTCACACATCTACAAATCACTAATTTGAGACAGATTTATAGCCTTTACATATTTATTGGTGTATCTATCTGGATATCATGCCTATCATCTGGGATCTGAGTATCTGAAATGGTAGCATTAGTGAAGCATACTTGGGATTTTTATTAGAAATGGGTCATAAAAACCGAGACTGTTTTAAAATAATAGTTTTCCAGCCTAACTATTATGGAATATGGATTTATTAGTCATTTTTATGTTTGAAGCTTGGTTTGAAAACAACCTAGATATTGTTAGCAAAGTTTGGCTCTGAGGAATGGAAAGCCTCTGGTTTTTTTAAAGGTTAAGGGGCCAGATTAAGAACAGCTGGAAAGGTTTAGAGTTTATTCTGGTGAGACAGCAATCAGCAGGTTGCCATACACACCTAGAAAAACATAGCTGGGTTCCATCTACCCTAACCATCAAACTCCCAGAGACAGAACCACTGCCCAGATAGTAATAATTGCATAACTCTTTTTCAGTTTTTTGTAAAGATATGCATCTTTCAGGTATTTCTAAGTCTAGATGCATCAAAACAGAATGCAAAAAAATGGAATCCAGTACTGGATTGCAGTACTGGATACCACACATGCAGCAGTTGCAAATCAGATAGATCAGACCTTTGACCTAATACTCCCTGCCAAGTAGCATTTGCTTACATCTTAATTTATCTCCAGTTTGTTACTTTACAATTACATTTCCTGATACCAGAAATGTTGGCACTTCAAGTAAAATAATGAAAGCAAAAAGTAGAACTAGAGGAATAAACGCTCCCTACCTTAATGTTTTTGCTGCCACCCACTTTAGATTTATAATACATAGATCAAAGCAGACAAGTGACTATATTCTTTTAATTCCTTAAGCTAAAACATTAATTATTCTGTTTAGATTAAAAGCAGCAGCAGGGGTTTTTTTGGCTGGACAGATTCTAGGTTAGTGTAAAGAAACATGTATTCTTTGTAACAACTCCTGTAATACGTTTTAGCCCAAACACAAGGGTTTTTTTTCCCCAGAGTGTTTCAAAGTCATTAAATTATTGAAACATATTTCTAAGCCCTGTCTGCCAGGATCTCTGAGGCTACCATGAGCCTAGCTGGCAAAGTAGGGTTTACGAGCTCTAGGCTCCAGCAACGATAAAGGCTTAAGCGGTCAGTGGCTGAGCTTGCCTGAAGCTGGCAACCCTAAGACAGTCTAGACAACCCTAAGATCTTTCCAGTCACACGTGAAATGGACCAGACCTCCCCAAGGCATCTGCTACTTCCTGCACTGAAGTTAACACGAGAAAGTCAAATTAAGAGTCCTTTTTCCTGGTAAATTGATTCTCACATCATGCATTAGGTAGCATGATGAAAGTTGAGGCTCACAAAGTCAAGGCACAAATTCTTATGTATTGATCAGTACATGGGAAGATGAAGTTTGCTCTCTGCCACGTGGGGTTTGATAAAAGTACTTCTGCATGTTTCTGAATGAAACAATGTAATTGTCTCTTATTCGTCTACTGATCATCTAAGGGCGTTTTAGGCACTTAAGTTGTGAAGATCTTTCACAAAAAGGCAGCAATAATTTAATTTTAGTGTCTCCATCAAAATCAATACCAGGTGGGAAAACATGGTAGGTGATGAGCCAAACAGAACACGAGTTTCACAGAGGATGAGAAATAATGACCATTTAGGAGATTTCCTGTGCAGGGACACACAAAAAGAATGGGAAAGGCAGGGTATTGGTGTTACTTCATTCTTCAGGATATGATTCCACTGGATTAGGCTGTCTACAGCTGATAGGTACCTCTACAACAGCATGTTGAGCATATAGTTATAGTCACCTAAAAATTCTGTCTTCCTTCTCTAGAGAAGAGAAATTCTGGGAAGGCAGAACTCTACTGCTGCAAATAGTCAACAGCTCAAGACTTCACTGAAGTTCTGGTGATGCATCTTTTTAGCACTTGCAGAAATCAGCCTCCTTTTGACGAATAGATGTCTATAATAACCCAAAGAAAACAGGAACCATTTCATATGAGGAGGCCATTGTGTAAATTTGCTGGAGCAGTATCAGTCATTCACCAAAGAAACAGCAGCAGTTCACACTGCAGTGAAAACCTAGAAATACTCTTCTATTTTCCATTTGGACAGCAATCTTTCATAGTGATGGTAGAGACTTCTTGGAGACTTTGAAGGAGACAAACCCAGGAAGTTTCATGGGTTACCGTCACAGAAAGGTCTGTAAGAAAATAAAGGTGAACATCCAGTTAGATAAAAAAGCTAAACTGGCTGTAACTGAAAAAAAAAGCAGTTTGCTCTGGACAGCAAAGAGCAGGAGATGGACAATGAAGAAAAGGAGATGTAAAGAATTTTTGGACAGCTGACTGTTCCCCAAGACATAACCATCCTTCTCAGAATCACTTCATCTTTAGTAACTGGTGAAGAAGATGAAGTGAATTTTACATGTTGTAAGTAATAGTACCTAATTAGTTACCTAATCCCCTCAAGGGACTTTGCATGAAGCATCCACACAAAACACATGATTCTCCATCTAAAGGGAAATACAATGCTTTCCCTGACCACTAAGGAGAGGAGGAAAGATTTCACAATGGAACTGTTTAGCCCAGCTATCCAGATCAGACAACCAGCATTTGCTTGATTTGTCCACACTTCCCTGCAGTCTTTTCTCATACCGCTGCTGGTTTGTGGTCACAGCGTCTGGGCCACAGCTGCTCTGGGAAACCACAAGAAACATGTACAGGGCCACTTCCCATAACAGGTTACATGGTCTGTGCCCCCCAAAATAGTAGTACAACAAAACAAAAGTCCCAGATCCTGCAGAAATGCTGAGATTGAGCTGAAGTGAGGTGCTCTTCTGGGGGTAAAGAAGCAGTAGTGAAAATGAAGTGAATTCTGCACCATGTCCTACTGAAAAGTGCCATGGCGGGGAGGGGGAAGGAGAAAAAGAATGGGGACAGTCCTATTCATACAGTTTCAACTTTATCAGTCTTGGTCTGTACTTATGGTGGTTATTCTTACATTTTTGTTAATTTTTTTCTCTTATTCCTTGTCATTAAACTTTTCTCAGCTTCTTACGACTTTGCATATGGATAATTCTATATAAATTTTTATAATGCTACTGAATATTAATTGACTGAGTGAATTTAAATTTGCATAATTTGTGAAATGTACTGTGATTAAAATGTATACATGGTGGTAATGTTCTGGACTTTAATGATAGTTTTCTGTGTTAGGATCTCAAATTATTCTACAATCTTTTAAAGTCATTAAAATCCTCAGAAGTTTAGGTAATGACCAGTAGGTTGCATGACAGATTTATACGTGTCTGTTTACTGGAGCACATAAAATATGCTTACTTACAAATATGAGCATTTTTCTGACTTCAGTGGCATTTCACAAAGACTATCACATGAAATTCAATTGAAAGTTTTGAAAATTACAAATTTTTCATGTAATTCAGTAAGCATCCAGAGTAGTATGTAGTAAAATTTTTGTGTGAGTTATCTCGCTGATTCAATGATTTTAATAGTGAATGTGGCATTGAAACATATTTACCATATGAATTAGATTATTTTTTATACCATTTTCAGCAAAGAAGTAGTAAACAATGTTATTTTGGGGTTGAGTGCAGGCATACTCACAACACCCACACTGCATCTGTTTCATTTAATTCACATTTTCAAGGTTTTCTTCATAAGGGGATGACTGAGGTATGTAATGAACAAAAATTAACTCCTATATTGTGGAGAACATCCACTTGATGACAAATCAAATTTATTAATTTACGAAAATTTCCATTGCCTTCCATTGTGGTGTGTATAGAAAGAATTACAATTACTGTATTAGGAAAACAATTAGAATCCTCATGCACTGTAAAGAATAGGCTGATTCCGATTTTTTCCAAGTACAGAAGGGAGCTTTTCAGTCTCTGTAAATCTGTTATACTTCCACTAGAGGCATTTAAGAAAGTACAAACTTTATATTTCAAAACAAGAATTATTCAGAACTGAATGGGTTACTTTTAGCTTACATGAATGATCATGCTATAATGAAAGAGTAAAATTCTGATTCTGGAGAGGGAAGAGTGTGACTGGAGCCTTTTATAGGTTATCTCTTGTAACTTTTCTATATTATTTTTTGTCTATGTATCTTGCATCAGTAGAATCATGGAATCATAGAATGTTTTGGGTTGGAACGGATCCTAAAGATCATCTTGTTCCAACCCCCCTGCCATGGACAGGGACACCTTCCACCAGACCAGGTTTCTCAGAGCCCCATCCAACCTGGCGTTGAACACTTCCAGGGATGGGAAATCTACAACCTCTCTGGGCAACCTGTGCCAGGGCCTCACCACCCTCATAGTAAAGAGTGTTTTTCTAATATCCAATCTAAACCTACTCTCTGTTAGTTTGGAGCCATTCCTCTTTGTTCTGTCACTTCAGGTTCTTGTAAAATCCGTGTGTATGGAATATTTTTTTATGATGCCCATGGAGGCAATCTCGTTTTCAGAGAGTGATTCCATTTTATCACAACGGAGAGCTCGCATTATGCAGAGGTTTTTACTGCCATAGTGAATGTGATGCTGGTCTATGGAAAACTGATCACCTGTGCTGATGCCTGTGTGAATAAACAGTACCCTAAACACTCTCCTGGAACAAGGCGTGCTTACCTTTCATAGCCGAGAAAGCCACGGGGCAAGTAGGGCTGTAAGAAAATGAGGTATAATACCAAGGCAGGCAAAATTCCTTCAGAGAGCTCATCTTCCTTGCGAGGGCCCCCTGGATGTGCAGAAAGTGGTCCGTTCCCACTGACACACACGGAACCTCATCTGCATGGGCTGGCTCTCCAAGCCACTTCTGAGAGCACTGCCTGCTGCGGGATGTAGAACACGAGTACTTTTAGCAGTGTCCTGTTATTTTTGAAAGAAGTGTCATACAACAACATGATCACAAGCACTCTGTTTTGGTTTTTTTTTTAAGATGCTGACTGGAATTCATAATACTTGAATGACTATCCCAGAAATTTGGTTTGCTAGTTTTTGCTAACATTAGATAATTATGCCATAAATTTCTCTCTCTCATAAATTCAGGTTCAGGAAAAAATAACTTTTAAAAATTCTGTATATTATAATTTTGAAGCCACCTGAAGTACTGGTTTTGAAAGCAAATATTCAGCTTCTTTTAAACGTAATAATTACAAGTACACTGGCTGGTTCAAATCTGCACAGGACCCTCTGTTTATTTTGTGCTTCAAATGGTGTTTAGTTTTCTGATCACTGAGTTAAGTTTAACTCTTCCACTATTCATTTTTCTTTTTTTTTTTTTTTTTTGAATATGCACTTAACAAACTTCTCAGTCAACAAATTTGAGTGGATACATAAATGTTTGTAGGATGGGGCCCTATTTCTCATAAGCTTTCATTTGACTGGACTATCCAGCTCCTTGGTCTCTAAACACCAAATGTGCTCTTGGTCTTTTTTTTTTATCTGGTGGTTTTGTTGGGGTTTTTTTCTAATTCTTAGAAATATTCTGCATAAGGTACAAGGAAGTCACAAGTTCCTCCAGAAGGAGTTTCAATGCTCTTTAATATAACCTGTTTTGTTACAGTTGTGGGAGACAACACTGAAAAATCAAGATATTTACTAACCTGAATACTATCTTTGGTATCAGTTCCATTTTAACTTGTGTTCCAGAGCTCACAGTACCAAAAAATGTCAGCAGTGACTCTTATTTTTGAGTAGTTCTATAAGTACACTAACTTTTATGCTTCCTGGTTTTGTGATTTATAAGTATGTATATGTGTGCAACTTTTTTCCATAGGAAATGGGACAGATACTTTCAATGCATCTTTTCCTAGTAAGACTAACAAAATGAGTTTCTGTTTGAATAGCTGAGAAAGAGAAATGTAGGCTGAAAGTAAGTTTTAACTAGTGTATTCCAAGGAAAATGACCAAATCTCTCAGAGTAAAGGGAAGCTAAGAATGAATACTTGTTCTACTGATTAGCCAAAACAATAATTAATTTCATTGAAACAATTCTCACTTGACATGCAATGCACACAATCAAAGGTACAGGCTCATTAATAACTTAATAATGACAGTCCTCCTCTGAGCCATGTTAGGAAGTTTCTTTTAGAGTGAAAAAAAATGTAATGCAAAGTCTTAATATTCAAGAAACACAAGTTCTTAAATTGATTGAGAATCAAATTGTTGTAGTTAGGTAAGTATCTAAAGATGCAAATAAGTACTTAGTGGGATTTTCAAAGATTGTTTACCTTAACATGCCTGCATCCAAGAATTCTTCAGCTATCTCTACAGTCCTCTGCTTCCAGTGTTAAATCAGGTGCTAAAGTTTCACTTCTGGGCTTGTCCAGGAGCCTTTCAGTGTCAGCAGAGCTGAATTCTACATGTCTAATTCATGCCTGGCAGGATTCTCAAGCACAGTTCCTCCACCTGTATCGCCTGAGAAACTGTCCCAGAGGCATGTGGTGAGCACATGGAGTAGCTTCCCAAAATCCCCAGTCACAAAGTATGGAGCGCTGGGTAGCAAATTCCTCTCATTCTTCAACAGTGCTTTAAATTCCTGTCCATGGAATATTTTGTTAATCTTGCAAACCTTGATGATGAATCTGTTTCATTTTGTATAAATAAATAAAAAATATCTGTGGTAAAAATGGAGAAGCAATGAGTATGACACCACAGCCTTGTGGTAGGAACATTCACTGAGGGGCAGAGAAACCTGGATCCCAGCCCCTGTTCCAGAGGCTGGTTTGTATAAGATTTATAACGTAAATGTTGAAAATAAGATTAAAAAAATATTTAAAATATGTAAAGTAACCACTGGAGCAGGGACAGGTGTCTCTGTCGTGAATATCCCTACTTTTCATGGTTGCCAGATTCCATACCTCTGTGAGCTGTACACCCAAACCTTCACATGGCTAGAAGCCACAATATACATTCTTGCCCCATGTGCTGGGAAGCAGAAGCTCTCAGCAGGAACTGATTGTGGCTCTTCAGGAATTCCACCAGCCCATTTCTGGATCGGACTGCATTAGCCATGCTGTTGAGCCCTAAATCAATGTTACATCACCTTCAGCAGCCTGGACCGCCATGCTCGACTCCACAAACCAGAAATTCCCTCATGCTGTAGCTCCCTCTTGGGGATTTGGTCCCAAGTGACTAACTGAGAAACAAATATATCAAAAATATCTGTAAAATAATTCTGGCCTTTGACATAAAGTCTCAGTGGAAGGTAAATCTTACAATGACAGCTAGACTTGTGAACCTTTACAGACTCCTTTTGAGATGTTATCCTAGATCCTGAAATCTTGACATTTTTAATCAGTTCCTTTTAAGCACAAAGAGGATATAACTAAATCTATCATCTAAAACCATCCATTTTAATATCAGGTTGCTTTAATACTATCTCCCCTACCACCACCGAAAGGAGCAAGTGACATTATCCATTTCCAAGGCTGTGTAATCCTGTGCAGCATCAGAACATTTACAGATATTATGCAGTGTACATGTACAGATATTAATGCTGCACAATCTCACATCTGTCATGAGATGATTTTCTTGGGAAAATGAGAAACTCACTTGTATGCTAAAATGGCTTACAGACACACACCACAGAATAAGCTTTAGGCACAGTACAGGTGGGTTTGACCCCAATAAAATCAAGGGAACTGCATATTCCCACCTCAGTCTGAACTGACTCACACAGCCATTCACACCACTACGAGAACACAAGAATTTTTAACAGCAACTTTGTTGAGCTTAATGAAATTAATTTCCTAGTCACACGAACTCCTCCAATTTGTTTCCAGGTCTAACACAAGAACCATATGGAGAAAGGCACAGAAAGACAAGGAGGCGGTGCATGCCATTACTCACCATCTGTCCAGGCAAGCCGTGCTGAGCCAAACGAGGAACAGGTCATGGCTCACACGACATTCACAGGTCAGAGCCTGTCTGAGAGCCAGTGTGCACTACAACACAACTGACTGCCAGGGCACACGGGAAGGTTTTCCTGGACTTCCCATGAGAGATGAGGACAGCAAGGGGTCGACTGGTGAGGGAGGAGTAGCGGGTGAAGACAAACGCCTGAGAAGTGAAAGCCTATGTTGAGCGAAGGGGTAAAAATTAACTGAGTGGTGTAGGAGTAGATTGTAAAGGCATAAGTGATACAGCAGCTTGAGCTGCTGACATGAAGATTTTTATTGCAATAGAAAGCCCTGCATTTACTAAGAGCTGGAGATTTTGCCCCAGGTTTCATAACCTTATAATGTAACATTATTCCAACTGGTATTGCTTTCTCAGCAAAAATTATAAAAATATAAATGCATGTTAAATCCTATGGCATGTGTTTCACTGAGATTTATAGATTAACTTATCCACCAAAGAGCTGTGTTCTCAAAGAACCTGCCCTGCACTTCCCTGCACCTGCAGAGTCCTCGGACTGGGAGGATAATTATGAGCATTGAGAGCCTACACCAGATGTTCCAGGAATGGAGAAATTCCATCTTTGGTTGCCTGGCCTCAAGAGGCAGGAAAACAGCAAGAGGAAGTGCCTGTGTTTGAGCTGGCATGTGCCATGCAAGCCCTTGGCAGGTCAGTGCCAGCCCTCTGCTGCTGGCAGCCTTCTTGCTGTGCTCTTTGCCTGGGGTTATTGCCACAGCCCAGGCAGAGCCAAACCCGGAATGTACAGAGAAGGCTGAGGTGTTAAAGGAAATACGGTTGTGAAATAGGAGTGCATGCAAATGAAGGGAGTACAAGACTCATAGGACTCGTATTTCCAACTCAACACATTCCAGAGTGCAGGGCATTGCTTCAGAAAGATTAGGTGTCACTTCTGTGCTTGGATCACGTAGATTTTGCATTTTAGATTTTTATCAGAAAGAGTATGTAATAAAATGTTCAGCAGGAATGTTAATGTTTTGTGTCTTTGTGTTTTGTTGCCAAGATGATTAATATTTTTCTTTTTAAACAAAAGGGACTAAATAATAGTTAGCCCTTATCTATTAAGTGACCAACTTTGGACTTATGTTTTTCCCAGTATTGGAAACATCCATTTTCACTTCCTCTCAGCATATTAAGCAATACCAGGATAGCAATCTTGCTTACAATTTAGAGCAAGAATTTTCACCTCAAACCAGAAGCCTTGCTTCTTAAAATTACAAACTGTAGATTGAGGAACAGAATAAATTCTAAACCATACATTTCAAATACTTTCTTTCAGTTCATTCTTCTCTTAATTTTCTTTTCAGAAGAGCAACATGGATACATGATCAGTTTAATAATAATAATAAATAAATCTTGATCAGCCACTTCCAACTTCTTTTTCATTAATTCATGCAAAACTGTCAACATGTCAGTGGACTCCAGTGCTTGATTTCAAAGAGGTCTGAAGGAGGGAGAAAAGCATTATTGCCAATGTATTATTGAAAGCAGGAATACCTCTACTGAATTTCAGAGAGACATTTTAAGATTTAAATAATGAATCCTCAGAATGAATGAGAATGCGTAGGCAACACAGCAGTGACAGGCACAGAGACTGTTCATGTCTGGTTGGTATGTGTCCTGTCACAGCTCACTCCTTTTCACTCCAATGTGGAAAACAAGGGCTTCTTTATTTCCTGTTCTCATCTGATCACCACGCAGTCTCAGTGGAAGTCCTGTGACATGGAACCATGCAGCCTTTGGGTGGAGAGAGGCGCTTCTATCCCATCGGGGCAACCTCTTGAATTTTGGCTGTAGGATACCCGATGCTGAAGCTGTGTCTGGGCTCTCGACAGCACCACATCCCTGTCCATGTATCCCTTCACTTCTCAGACCTTTGCCCTGCCCAGACATTTGAAGGAAGGTTTCGTGGGTGGCCTTACAAGCTGATGCTTCTTGTGCCTTTTCCAGATCCTTCCACTCCTTGAGCAGGAGGTTGATGAGCCACTTTGCAGAACTTGAACCATTTACGGAGGGCAGCTGCTCTCATCAACAGCTGAATTGCAGATCCTTCAGCAAGGCTGCAGTGCCCAGAAGGGCAGATGAAAGCTCACAAAGAGAGACAATCCCCTAAACACCTAATTTGCATTGTTTATAGGCTTACTTCAGCCAAATTAATAAAGGGTTATCTACCATTGTTGTTAGTAACTATGGGGGGCTACGGTTTTTTTAAGAGGTCTTTGTTGTTTTCTTCAATTAAAAAAGAGTCAGTTTCAGGAAGTTGGCAAAGACCAATGAAGACCATTTCATTGCTTAAGGATTAAGGACCAAAAAAAGCCTGAATGATTGATTAGGAGAAAGTTTGTGTGAAATAAGAGAACAACAAATAACCACCATGGATTGAAGTTCTTTCCCTCAGGATCAGGCTTCATTAACTGGCACTGCTTGAACAATCATTTTTGAAAGAAATTTAGGGTATAGTCTAGCCTTATTTAAAAATCTGAAAATTTCTTAGATATCTTTCCTTATTTTAAGTTTGTCACCTCTATGGAAGTTCTTGGTAGGACACACTTGATAAGTGACACTGCTTGTTTTGCCCTTTGTTTCTGTTGCACACACAGGAGTGTACCTTGCAGGTAGGCAGTTTTACCTCACTGGTAGCTGGTTCTTAGGAGCTCAGGATTTGGGTGATTCTCCATTTCTGAACAAGCATGCGAGCAATTAATTAGAAGATGTAATATGTTTTATCTCCTCCCTGGTACCTCTGTGCAGCAGATTAGTTGTTCTCATGTGGAGACCAAGCGTGGGAGTTGGGATGTACCTATGACTCCTGTGGCTCTGTAGCATCCCAGAAGGGCAGAAGTGACACCCAGTCTTTCTGGAGGGGCAGAAGTGACAGCCACAGGAGGCAGGTAGGCAGCAGCAATGCCATGTTTATCCCATGCTTACCCAGCCAGCAGGAGCAATGCCTACATCCAGGGCACTGCCTGATCTTCTTTTGCAGCCTGCAGATTTCATTGTGTAACTAAAACAAATGTGAAATGACAGCCCCAAATTTAGGATTTAGTCTGTTGCATTATTTAAAAATCCCTATTAATTTTGGAAGCTTCTAAATGTACTCCGTGCTGTGTGAAAATAACCCAGAATCAAGCGAACCTGATCTAGACTTGCCAAGTTTCAAAAAATGTTTAACTTTCTTTGACTCTTTCACAATATTTTTAAAAATTTGCTTGCACCTCTTCTAATTAGCAATATCTCATCCTAAGAGAGTAAATTTTTTTTCCTCTTAATAATTCTTTTCAAATTCTGTATCATTTTTTCTCGGTTTTAGAACACGAGCAGGGGCTCCAGCCACATTTCAGTTCATTGCTGGCTAAGTAAACCTTCATGCCCAAATGAGTTTTTGAGCCAAACCATCCCCACTCACCCCAGAACTTCAGGAAAACCCTGTTCATCTTGCTAATGTAGAAGGGAGGAACTTGAATGGTTTTTGGAGTACTGAATGTACAGAGGTGAACCAGAGAAGGAAGAAATCCATCAGCACATTGGGCAGTTCTAGTTGCAGAGAGACAAAAGGGATCAGTTTAGAATGAGTGGTTGCCTCAGAGGGAAGATACACTAACAGGGGACTGAAACAGGAGAACTGCAGCTTAAAATTAAGAACAATTCCTCATTCATAAATAGAGTCCAAGATAGCATAGATAAATAAGACATTGGTATGTCCATCAATGTTTGATGGCCTTCACATGGGTGGAGCATGGTTTATTCCTTCTAAAGTATTCCAGTGATCCCATTAATTTCTGTTTTTATTAAATAATACTACTAATTTCATATTACTAGTGGAGAATAGGTGGGTTTTCCTTTGTCATGTTAGATATTCTTTTGATAGAAAAGTCATTTTCTGATAAAACTATAGTCAATGTCTGACCATTTGCTGGTTTTCAAAACTCTTGCAAGGCAGTCAAATGCTGAATAACTAATAAATGCATGGTATGATTTTTTTGTAGCTTATGTTTTAATTTCTATTTTGTGCCTTTAGAGTTTGAGTTTGTAAAGTGTGTTGAGAACCTTCGGTCTGATGAGAACTGTAAGTTTGTCACTGCTGTATAAATCTCATTCACAGCAGCATTTAATGATTGCCACTTGACATTAAATCTGGATGAAATTCAGTCTACTCAACAACTCGAGTGCATTTTCAAAGCCATGTACAACAGAAAATAAATCTAGAGTTTTATTTTGCAGCCAACTCGATTTAACACAATACTAGGATAAGGTACACAAGATCCACACAAGGGGAATGTAGCAAATGTCAGAAGGCTGGGGATCCACTCCTTCACAAATTTCAACACCTTTCCATAACCATAATACAGGTACATGAAGACATTTCAGGCAGTTTCTTATCCCTGTAGCTTCAGCATCCAGAGCAAGTACCCAAGCTGAGCTCTGGCCATGGATTTATTCCAGAGGTCTGAAATGCAAATAAGGAAAAAAAAAAAAAAAAAAAAAAAGTTTTAAATTGTCAAGGGTTCACTCATAGTGTGTTTATTCATATAATTAGAGCATAAGCATCTCTTTTGCGTCTTATTTCCTCTAGCTAATCATGATTATTTGTATTAACTAAAATATAGCAATGACATTTGCCAAGAACCTGTATGTCAAAAATCTAAAAGAGACACCTTGATTTTGCCTCTCAGATTTAACAAATAAAAATTCTTCTAAGATTATAAAAGGAAAACAAAGCACATCTTAAACTTTCATACTTTTTGAACATGACGGTGCTGGTGCAAGACACAAGAACATCAGTGCTACTAGAACTTGTGAAATTTTTCATGCAGTGTATCTTTTTAGAAAGTGAAAATTGTATACATCATGGAAAAATAATGGTTTATCTCTTAATTAATAAGAAAAAAAACCAAAAAAACAACCCAGGCTGCATTTTGAGTCAAAGAATAAATTAGATACATTTTTTTAAATGAAATCTGCTTTACACAGGTATAAATTGAATCAAATTTAGGTTGCTCTTTGGGAATTTGAAACCACTGTGAAGTTGCTCAACAAAGACTGATGACATAAAGAGTATCTGTGCATACACTGGAACAAATCCTAGAAATTTTAGTTCCCCTTTTTCCATGTATCTGCATTTAGTTGCTTTAAACTGTGATCTCTTTATGATTGTAGCACGATTCCATATTCCTCCTAGAGAACTCCTTGTAATGTCATTCACATTTGAATAGAGTATTTTAGCAATACAGCACCACCACGATAATTACAGAAGGATTTACTAATTAAAACAGGGCCCTATATAGGAGAAAAGCAACATTTTCAGTTAGATTGCTAATAATAATTGCACTCCAGTATTCTACAGCTGCAAAAGAGATGAGCAAATCTTGGGGTGGAGAGTTCAGCCCTTCCTTTCTGTGAACTGGATTTAAACCTTAAGCCAAACAAAACTGTGAATTGTGAGGTGGTTTTGATTTCACTCTGTAGTCAGCAGCTGGCTCTGAAATATAATCATAAATTGCCCAAGTCTGTCAGAGATATTTTAAGACAATCTCTTAAATGAATCTGGGCCATTTCAAATTCATAATGAAATCTTAATCCAAACAAGTTTCATAGACAGCAGATACTGATCTAAACACAATTGATTTTAAAAAAACGTAAAAAAGAAAGAGGCACTTCAGTCTCAAAAATGAAGTTACCTGCAAAGCTAGAAACATGCAGCAGTGATGGATCAGGAAGTTATTAACTATTCACTGTAGGTAAGGTTTAAAAAGCTGAATTTGGCATCTGCTCTCATATATCATTTCCTTTGAGTGGAATTGAGTACAAAGGAAAACTTTGAAGAGATAACTGTGGTTTGAGGGCCAGCCTAAGTGCAACTTGTTCCTTGAACAAACAAAATGTAAGTTTACACCCATACTCTGGATACCTTTTTTTACACTATCTTACAGAACAACTGAGGGGACTTTGCTGAAGCACTGAGAAATCAGACACTATTTCCCACTTGTGAATATGTTTTCCTGAGTGACAATAGAGTGTCCCTCCAGTAAAAGCAATATAATTACATTCCTAACCATGTTGCAGGTATGTTTAATGGGACAGAAACTGTGAGACAGGTACTGCAGTAGGTGACAATTCAAAGTTTAAATCACAAAAATCTATATTACAAAGATCTTTTAAAGACTCATATTGTAAAGCTGGTGAATTAATGTGCTGACCAGGACTTGCTTCTGACAGGTCCAGCTCATTACATTCAGATACCACTGGCACAACTGAGTCTATTGGGAGCCTGAAAGTCTCTGAGAACGTTCAGAGTGACATTTGGGATAACAGGGGTGAATTTCAGCCAGGTCTTTCGTATGCCCATTTGCTGCTCTATATTTTTGGCTCCAGGCGCGTGCCAAGGTCAAATTCCCAGACTTTCTCCGTGCCCGAGCAAATATTGTTCGACCCGGATTTGGAACATTCATCAAACACAGACACAGCATGTTACCGTACACGGCTGCTGTCACACGAACACAGTCCCACAGTGGGTTGGGGACCAAGGGGGTGCACGGAGCCTCCTGCAGCTTGGAAGCATCCTATGGCATGGAAGGAGAGGGTGCATCTCACTGGTGATGTGTAAAGGGACAGTCTCCAAGGATACCTTTATCCTGGGGGATTGATCTCCAGTGAATCCTCCAATCAGCTCAGGGAAGAGAAGACAATGTTCCTCTAGGCAGCAATTTAGTGACTTGCTCAGACCCAGCTCCAAATGGCCCTTTAAAAGCCTCTGATGCTGAGTTTGGTTAGTAAAAGCTAGGCTACAATTTGCATGTCAAATCCCTATTCCCCTCTCCCTCCCCTCCCCACTTGAAGCTGATGTGGCCCAGGTTATTTTAGCTGATAGATGGTGTCAGGTACAACTACAATGGAGCAGAGCACACAGGAGTTATGGCAGGCCGCTCTTGTGGTAGAGTTTCTCAAATCAAGGCTAAAAGTTATGCTTGTCTCAAGAGGGGCTCTAAGCACAGGAACAATCCCCTCACTATTAACTTTTTAGAAGGAGATTCAGCCAAGAAGATGTACAAATGTCTAGGATGCCATCTAAGTCTCCTTACCCTTCATGAGACAGATACTGCTGCCTTCCTTTGTGAAGAGAACTTGTTTGTCATCTTAAACATCCAGAAACGTTAACTTCTTTCAGAGATGGCTTTTCAGTCAGGCTTTCTTTGTTTGCACCTAATTTATGCTTCACTCTGTTTTTCAGAACACAAACTTTGGAAATATAAAGGTAATAGAATAGAAGATCCTTGTTGTAGGAAAAATATGGGGTCAAAGATTTTTAATTAAAAAAGAGAATGAGTTCTATCTTAGAGAATGCTTTATGGTGCTCTAACAGGACCTCTGTTGCTGATGTCAGAATCAGGAAAGAAAGTGCAAAACTTCTCAAGTGTCTTTTTTTTTTTTTTTTTCCTATTTCCTTCATTTCTTTGTGACAGGAGTGGTTCATCTTGTTAAAATTATTTGTCTGGCTTAGTGCTTTAAAACACAAAGTGGGATTTACAGCACTTCATCAAGTTTAGTTGAAGACCCAGGAAGAGAAAAAAGGGGGGGAAAACAAACAAACAACTTTCCCCCAAAAGAAAAAAAAAAAAATATTCACCTGATGGCGTATACTGATGAGAACAGGGGTTCCAGCCAGTGCTTCTTAGATATTCTCACATCTGAGACTGAAATAGAGATATTCCTGGAGACCTGTAACAGATTTGATGGTATCTGGGGTCTATTTTCTTTCAAATGCAAAAGAAAAAAAGGAAACTCTGTGAAAACAAAAATGAACATATAGAGATCCAGGCTACAAAGCAGCACTATTTTCAGAAAATATGGAAGTATCATTACCAAAGAAAACAAAAAAAACAACAAAGCCCAAACAACAAAACCAACAACAATAAAAAACCCCAAGAAACACCAGTGATGCATTTAATGCCAACATCACTGAAGTCATGTTCAGCCCACTTTAAAACAAGAAAGGCTATCTAAAAAGCTGAGAGAACAAGTTCTCTTGTAAGTTGAAATACTGAACA
>QWTY01036978.1:0-10613 GCA_008033365.1 Pseudorectes ferrugineus
CTTGCGATCTCTCACTGGTTTGTTTTCAAACCAACACACTTCTGTAGGTGGAAGAAAGAGATTCCTTGGAGACTTCATTTATCCTCTCTCTGCCAGACCACGCAGAACATGCACAATTGCCCCCGCTGACAAGCCTCATGGTTTGGATTCAAGTGTGTCTTAGCAGCAATACACTTTGCAATTAAAATAATGGGTTCAGACCCACCCCTTGAGTCTGTCATAAAACAGGAAATGGGCTGTGTAAACCTTGCTTTGCTCTGGCAATAAATTCTGTGTTTCTACCAACTTGTCTTACCCTATGTTTTTCTCTTAATCCTGTGGAATTATTACTGACAAGAACACAAACCATAGTGTCCTCCTGTGCTCCCCTCTTCTTGTTCAGCTGTCATTTGGGTATCTAATCCAATGACCTGAGGCAATATTGATGTTCCTTGAAAAACATTGAATCTACAGGTAAGAAGGACTTTTTTTTCTCAGCGATTAGGCAAGTCTGCTGCAATTATAACTGGATGGTTTTAGCAAATAACTGGGGAAATGTTTCCAGCAAATGTGGGGATCATTCACTTTCACCAACCTGACATTCCTGCATGACAGAGTGGAGGGTCAGGGAATCCACCACTTTTGGGCACCATAAACAGCCCAACACCAGCATCAGGGTATTACAGCTACTGCTGAGAAACAGCCCTGGAAGATGCCTCAAAGCCAGACACAACTTTTCCCACACCATTTTTATGTCTCCTCTTTGCACATTACACAGATTTAGATGTCACTGCCCATTCAGGGATGCACAACAAAAATAGTAAACAAGAAGGTGAACCTTTTAGAAGGTGAATTAAAATCTTGGAATAAAATACTTTAAAACTATCATTGTTTTCTTGGGTTTCATCTAAATTCCAGCTGACTGCTGGTTTTCAAAAACAGCTTTCCTGTGTTCATTGATTAATAACTGTCATTTTTTATAACTTCTATGCAATAGGCTCTATTGATCTGAAAGCCCAGTTCTAAGTCACATAAACATTTGCCTGACTTTGTCCATCAGGATGCCTGTTGATGGTATAAATCTGAGGGATACTGCTTTAAATTCTAAATATTTTGCACTACATTTTTGTGGGAATGCTGTAAGTTTGGAAACACTTAATGCAAATTTTCTGGAACAGAAAAAAAACCAAGCAGTGGTTTGGAAAGTGTGTTTGTTCTGCTTGGAGGAATTACAAATAAAGCAAATTTCACTTCGTTTAGCATTTGCACAGGTTATGTTCCCTCTTCCTGGCATCCTTGCTCCAGTCAGTAGGATATTCCAATCATCCACAGCCTTCGCTCTCCTGGAGCCATGTACTGAGAACAAAAAATCTTGGAGCATCTAAAATAGCTGGTGACTGTAAAAAAGAGAGCTGGTAAAGCTCTTGAGAATGTCAAATCCAAGTCCCTGCCTGCAGGAGGAGCATTTCCCCCCAAATCCCTTCTGACAGAAACTAGTCCAAGAAGCTGCTTAAGCTCCAGTGAGGGAACCAGTATCCCTAGCCAAACTGTTATCTTGCTCTGCTCTTCTTATCCGTGGGAAGTTTTTCCTGGTGCTTAGCCTACATCTCCCTTGCTGCAGTTTAAGCCCATTAAGAAGAATTATAAGCAAGTGAAAAGCATCTCATATTTTATCCTCTAGAGGGGATAGCAATAAATTATTGGAAGCACCTTTAGGGCTTCTCCATTACATATACATGATCCCAGCCTAGCTTAATATTCAAGAACCACTGCTGTTTCTCACAGCCAGTGTTCCTGGCTCTTGCAGTGCTGTAATGCTGCTGCTTGCTGCACTCCCCAGGCACCTCTAGGAATCTAGAGGAGCCCATTGGAGCTCAGCGGGAGTAAGCAGGGCCCCTGGGCTAGCTGGGGAGGTATTTAGGGCCACTGTGCCCAGCACACACAGAGGTCATTTAAAAAAAGAAGCAAAAAAAGTCAGAGTGGGACAGACAGCTGCACCTGCTCTCCCTGTGGCTTCTCAGTGCTATGACCCCATGCCATGGACCAGGACCTGCTCACATGACCTGACGACACAGGCTGTCTACTACTCTTCTATCATGCTGCACTCGGATTTTGTCTCCCTCCCCTGACACTGCCCTTTTCAGTCTTTTCTCTGGCCTCCCTCTCCCTCAGCCGTGCAGGAGAAGCTGGTGGTGCTGGGGAAGCCCTTGGCAGGAGAATTTCTGCTGATCTCTGCCAGAGACATCTCCCTGTTGTCCCTATGCGTGCATGCTGTGAATGCCCCTTCTTGTCCCAAACCCACCCCCACAAGATGTCACCACTGAAGTTTTTCAATGGGATCAAGCTGTAACTTTCACTACAATTACCACAGTGAGGAAACAAGCAGACACCTATCCTGATTAAAAACAAATCACCAGGCAAAAATCAGAAACAAATTCCCTCTTGTTACTAAAGCCTTGAGTCAGGCTGACTGCTTTGGGATGACTAATTTTGGTGTCTTAGCACAGATACCTGGCTCCAGGGTGGTTGAGGAAACAGGACCCTGGGGGTTCCCTGACGAAGGAGCTCAGAAGGAGAGTCAAATAAACTGCTGCCAAGCTGACAGCAAAGAGGGAGCCAGGATTGTGCAAACCAGGCATGTGAATTCCTGGCTGGTCCTACAGATTCAGAGCCACACCCTTTATGTCTCCCCCTGCCCACGTGTGGAGGCATTCAGCAATGGCACCACTGACTGCCTCAGTGTAACAACCCCACAGACAGCACTCCCACGGGAAGTTAACAAGCTCACCCGAATCTTCCCCTGAAAGTCCCTGTTGCCTCCAGGAGGGTTAGACTGGAGGACTGAGACAATTAACACTTTCAGAGGTGATGGGACAAGGAGCCCAAAAGGCAACAAATAGGCAATGCCCTGCTGAGCATTTTGCTGATGCTGTGAATTACAATACAATAATTTGCTGAAGTGCCCTGAGCTTGGGCAATTCCCCTCTTCAGTCTTGCATACAAAATTAAAGCAAAGACCCAGACACAGACAGCCTTTGCTCCTCATTTCTGGGCTCTTCAGCTTTTCCAGCAGACCAACATCAGCCCAGCATGATTATCCACTATCTGTCTGTCTTGTTCTTGGAGTAACTGTGCTTTGAGTTGAGAACTCAGACACCCAGTAAGTCCAAACCCCTGTGAAGAAGAAATTTGTTTGACTATTGTGCATGATATAGCAAATGCTCCTCAGATTGTCTCACCCATCTATTCAGATTATAAAAAATAGTATTAATTTTAGGTCTACCATTATGCTGCATTTATTGAGGATCTGGGACTTGTAGAACACTTTTTATTCCGTTTATTCCCATTTTCTCATTAAAAATTGAAACCAGCCTGCATACTAGAATTAAGAGTGTTTCTCTGAAAGGCCAAATACTGCTCTCTCTTCTGGCAATGACAAAATTCCCATTACTTTTATTGGCACAGCACTGAGCCCTAAAGCTAAAAGTAGCTCTGTGAGTGACAGAACCATTGCATTCAAAATGAAATGCTGCTCCTGATGCAGAGCTGAATTTCTTACTTTGCTGTCATTTGTGAAAAATAATAATGATCTTTGCAGATGCCATCTGTGTAGGGTCTGCCTTGCTTCCAAAACCTTTTGCAACTTGGATTGCTTGGTCACCACCACAGAAATGCCAATAAGCCAACAGTGGCACATCCAAGCCACGGGAGGGTGGGCACAAGGTCAGCTCGAAGTTTGGGTGCCAAGGGGATGATATGTAAAGGACTCCTCTTACCAGCAGTCCTGGGAGAGGGACTTCTTTCAAATTACAAGACGGGAAGATGTACAGTACATTTTCTGGTTATCTCATGCTATTTTTCCCAGGAAATCATCTTCACCTGTGCAGCCAAATCTTGAGAAAAGAAACATGATGTTTTCTTTCCAGATAAACTGTTAGATCAGTTCAGAAAAAAAAAAAGTCATCACTCTGTGACAACTCTTATGAGTCTGTCATGTACCTGTAATTTAGTGTCTCTTTGGAAGGACCCAGATGATGAAATGCAGAGATGACAGAAGAGTGTCAGCTTGCACTTCCACAGAAAAGTTTGGGGGGGAAAAAATTAAAATACAAATAAAACCTAAATTTAAAAAGTAGCAACAAACTATCTAAAAAGAATCTTAACCTCTTTTTTAAATAAAATCTCTGGAATGTGGAGGTGCAGGTGTGATTTTTGAAGCTTGTAAATCCAGAGTCATGGCATTCTTGTCAGCAACACCAGCTCTTTGTTAACCACTCATACCTTCATGTGTTCCCCCAGCAAATGTGCTAAAAGCAATCCAAAGGTTTCTGTTAGGTGCTGGACTTGGCTCCTATAGGACAGCTGACTGGATAGAAAGTCCTGGACAACAAAGCCTACTCCCTTTGAAGCTGACACCTTGATACAGCTATTTTTATCTCCTTCCTGTTAAGTTTTTGATGCCGTAGATCTTGAACCAGATGAGGGAGTGAGTGTTCAGACCCTCTCCAGCACACACCATAACACCATGGAATTCCTCCAGAGTCCTCCTGCAAAGCTACACCCAGAGAAACCACTCTCCCTTTCTTTCCTCACCCAGGGCATTGGTTGGGCCCCAGACTAACCTGCAGACTAAGACTAGGCAGTCAAAACTTACAGCCAGCACCTCCGCCCTGTTTGCAGCCTTGTTTATGCCGCAAGCCTGTGCAAAGCACTGCTTGAAATCTACTGGTAAGGTCAAGCGCCGGAGAAGGTTTTCAAATGTCTAATTACCTCATTTAAACCTCCTTCTGAAATACTTTATTTCTAAATTATGAAGAGGTTTAATAACAGCTTTCAGCTTCATTAACTCTTTTATATACCTGGAGTTAGAAAACGCACAAAAATCTTGATTAATTTCCCAGCAGTGTTGTCTGACATAAGGTAAGGTTTACACCAATGTTAAAACCTTTCTGAGAAAGTGAATTTTTACATGACGCCAACATCTAGTTTGTGAAAAGACAGAAAACTGATCCCATATCGTATTCCTCTTTTTCTGAAAAATTTTCATGGAGCAGCAATTTGCCTGAAGAGTGCAGCAATGCATTCAGCTAGAACAGAACCTTTGAAAACTGTGTGAAAATGGCACCTTGACAGTATTTCACAAGTATTTATCCAAGGTCAGAATTTAACATAACAGGCATATTTTGTTAACAAACATCTCTTCTTCTGATGTGGAAATAGCATAAGATGAGTTTTAAAACACAACAGCATAAGTGATGGCTGCTATGCACAGCACAGTTTCTAAATCTTTTTGTTACTGCCCAACACCCCTGCATTTTGAGATGTTCAGTACAAAATTGGGTTCCTTCACAAACGGTCTGTTTTACATGCAAAATTCTGAACTTTTCATATTCAAAAGGCTCGGTCCAGTTAACATGCATTTGGGGTGTGTGAGGAATGGAAAAGGAGCAAATAATGTACTGCCAATTGTCATTTAACCAATCTGACCAATCCATTTAAGAACAGGGGTGACTTCCAAGGACACCCAGCACAGTGTTAATGTTGAAATCTTGAGACATTCTCTTTAAAAAAAATGAAGATAAAAGTAGCAAGATGTCAAAATGCGTGAATTGTGAATTACCATTTAATATTCCAGTGAAGAGACATATGAATAAAGACAAGGGTGCCTTGCTGCTAAAAATAACTTCTTGTTTTTAATGCTGATCTGCAGCTGTAATGAGAGTGTTCAGCATTTTTCAACTTATCAATTTTTAAGTCTAGCAGATTGTATCAGCGTGAGAGGAGAAAAACTCACTCTGACTTTTAGACAAAATGTAATTATTTTTCTAATTTACCTCTGATTTTGGAAACAAAGTATATCCTCCAAACCAAAGGCAAACCAAAGGCAAGCTATCACCTTGGTATTAAGCAAAGCATGAAATCACAGAGCAGCAAAGAGAGCCCCTGGGAGATAAAAAATTCTTAGTGGCAGGACTACTTCAAAGAGTGTAGGATCATCATCCTCCTCTATTGTACAAGTGGCTTTTCACACACAAATCTGCCACGATTAAATTAATATTTGTGAGCTTAACTGTGATCCTTTCTCCTTTGCTTAATGAAGGACTAATTCCACTGAAGCTGAAGGAATTACTCGCATGTGACTGACCTCAGAATTAGGCTTCATACATGGTTTGGATGACTTTGATTTTTTGGTCAGTTCTGTTGAGCCTGCTCTCCCAAAGCTTTCTCTTCTTCAATGGAAGCCCCTGCAACATTCAAAGGGGGCTTAAAGTGAATTTATGAACGGGTATCAATGGGAAAAAACATTACACTTGGATTCTGTGGGAGAAACAACATCTTCACTCAGGAGCAAAGAATATAGCAAATGTCTTATTTCTAACAGGCCATTGCCATTTTGGCAATGTTTTCAGAACACTTTGGCACAGTGTCCAAATATATTTATCACTGATAAGTAGCCTGTTCCAAAGGTTTTGAAAAAAGAAAATGTTAGGCAATGAAAAGAGAGAGAAGAATATAACAATATAAGGGAAAAGTGGAAAGGCAACTGTGATATCTTGTTTGAATGACAGGCAAACTTTCTGTGTCTTCGTTGCAAGAGAAAAAAGGGGTTTGTGACTGAGAGGCATTTCAAAGGACCTGTCACAGCTCAAAATCCTAGCAAAGGCAAGGCACAGGTCTCTGGTACAGCAGTCAAGGCAACCTTTATATCTTTATCTCACTAGTTATAGTGAGATAAAAAAAACACAGTGCCTTGTATCTGCAAAGGCTGAATGTTAACATAACTATCTTAATGTCAAATAATATCTTGGTTTTCCATAAGAATAGCGTTGAGACTAAGCACTTTTAGCATTCTATCAGATTATCCAGATACATTATTTTTATAGGCTGAGAATTTACCAAGATACTTCAGAACATAAATTTGGGCTGGAGGCTAGGGATGAAGTGGGGGTTTTGTGGCAAGTTCATATTTGTACAGTTCTTGTCCTATCTTCTCCAGCATGCAGCAACACTTAACAGCCCTAAAAAAAGATGCAAAAATTCACTGTCTTGCCAGATAACTCTCTTATATTTTTTCTGTTCTTTTTTCTTCACACTTCACCACTTTTCCAGCACCCATGCTACAGTTCTGTAAATAAACACCATGACAAAATGGCTTTTGTACCCAGGCCTGATGAATTTCAGCTAATAGATGTAATTGTATATAACTATACATAATATTGACTAGATTTAATTCCAGAGCATAGTGATCTTAGAAAAATAAATCCTCTTGTTATCCATATGACCAGTTCAAGATGAGCACAGCACCACAGAATCACTGCATGGCTCAAGTTGGAAGGGATGTCTGGAGCTCACCTGGTCCAACCCCACTGCTCAAGCAGGACCATACAGAGACAATTACCCAGAACCATGCCCGGATGGCTTTTGATTATCACCAAGGATGGAGACCCCTTGACTTCCTTGTGCAACCTGTGCCAGTGCTGGGTCACCCTCGCAGCAGTGTCAGCTATCTCATTCTGGAGAAGAAAATATTGGCCCTGTGGTCAAAGGATGACTTCTGCTTCCAAAAGGATATTTAGACCCCCTGGAACCACAACAACTGTAATGGATATTTTAGGATAAATTGGACATATTTGTAGTGTCCACAGGGAATTATGGATCTGCAGGGGACAAACTGATCATCAGATATCTTTATCTATGGAAATGAGTGAAACTTTTATCCTGCATTGTAAACTGTGCAGAACTCATAGCTGTCCTATGGAGCTTCAAATTCCCATAGGTTTAGACAACTGACCCACTCTAGGACTATTTTGACTACAAAGCCTGCTTAGGCACTTCAGACTCCTGTAACTACCAATATACAGGCACGTAAATGTGTTTATCTCAGTCTTGAACTGAATCCCACCCCATCTCTGTTCACTTCTAAGTATATTCTTATTCTTATTATTGACTACTCTGTACCTGCGTGACTTACATTTCTAGCACTGACATAAAAATAAAAAGCTACTGTTGAGAGTTTTTAAAGGAAACACAATTTTAGAGTTTCAGCTCTTTTACCTTTGCTTATGATTGAACAAGGAACTTCAGAAAAGTTCAGAAACATACCATTTGTGACAGTATGTTTTCTATATTTAAGATTAGACTGGTCTGTAACTAAGGTTAGGTGATCCCTGGCACATGTTACTAATTACTGTAGGTGAAATTGGCTGAAGTCTCCATCTGCTACACAGGCCCATTCTGGCTTCTATAGAGCATTCCCTGGACCAGGCAATTCAATATTAAATGCTCCTGCAGCTCGTTTGTTATTGGATCTGGACAGCAATGGCAAAACCATTGTGGATGACTGAGTTATTCCCTGTCATGCCACATTACAGGGCATTACATGGACTGGTTGGAGCGACTCCAGAGGAGGGTCACCAAGTTGATTAGGGAGATGAGGCACTTTTCCTACAAGGAAAGGCTGAGTGAGTTGAGTTTGCTCAACCTGGAGAAGAAAAGGCTTCAGGGTGACCTAATTGCAGCTTTCCAGTTCCTGAAGGGAGCCTAAGATGGAAAGATGGACAAAGACTATTTACAAGGGCACGTAGTGACAGGATAAGGGAGGGAATGGCTTCAAACTGAAAGAGCATAGGTTTAGATTAGATATTAGGAAAAAATTCTTTATTGTGAGACACTGGAACAGGTTGCCCAGAGAAGTTGTGGATGCCCTATTCCTGGAAGTGTTCAAAGCCAGTTTGTATGGGGCTTTGAGCAACCTGGTCTAATTGAAGGTGTCCCTGCCCATGGCAGGGGGGTTGGAACTGGATGATCTTTTAAGGTTCATTCCAACCCAGGTCATTCTATGATTTTATGTTTACATGATACTAACCCTACTGTCTGCTGGCAAGTATCATGACATGTGCCACAGCTTAGTGAAGAACTAAAGCACAGGGTCCATGACCTGCCCTGCATAAGAGACATGAGGAACCGTGCAGCCACGGAAATGGTGACAATTGCTGAGCAGAAATAGAGGTACTATTTGTGTGCATTTTTTGAGAAACGGAGGTAGGAGATGTCAGCTTTCGTTGCAGAAGGGCTAAGAAGGAGAGCCTGGCAATAATGTTTGATAAGTAGTTTGGGTCTATGAAAGTTTTGATTCCCTGGGAATTCCTGATACTGCTCAGCACACAACACTGGGGCCAGCAGCCAGCTTGTCTACCCGACACATGGCTTTGTCACACTAACAGTGTCAGACAAGCTCCAGCATGTCCCACATCACAAATAGGCTCTTGCTCAAATCTGGACCACCCCACTTCTCAATCCAATGGATGGGTGCATGCACAGGACAAGCCAGGCCTTGGCACAGGCTCTGCCTGGCACACAGGAGCAGAGGAGGTGCACTCTGGGCTGATAACTTCACCCCTCCTCCCTCCCTCAGAAATTTCAGCCACTGAAACATTTGAACAAAGTTTTGCCTTACTATAATATGATGTCTTCAGTATTTACATCTTGTCACTGCCAAATGTTTTTAATATCACCTTTCTATTTTAAGTATGTTAAGGAGCTTAGTTAACCCTAATCAAATAACTACAGATTTTCCAGGCACAGGAAACTAAAATTCAGTGATTTCAGGCCATCTATGAAAACATCCACAAAATCTGAATTTCTTATTATTTAAATTATTAATTTTACCTGAATGTCACTTCCATTTATGTTAATTTTGATGTAGTTGGGAAAGTGAGCAGCTAGTGAGGCTGTTAATCAAATATTCTGTGAATCAAAACAATTGGCTAATTACTTCTAGATGCATATAGGTTTTATTATGCATGAATTAGTTACTAATTCACCCATCCTGCATTTTAATATTCAGCCAGCAAGCTCAGATTAGTTTTACAGAAACTTCTATGTTTTCCCAAATTGAGACCTCTGTTACTTACTGAAGAGCTCCAAAGAGTAAATAAATATTTCATGAAATCTTGGGGAAAACATCCTCTTTTAACTTGTTTAAAGAAAATAGCTTATTGAACAGCAGAAAAAATCAAGAGCTGAGCCATGTTCTCCTCAAACTCAGCCTGGAGCCTAGGGAAAAAAAGATGTTGCTAATAGCGCAATTTGCTGGTGTCAGAAGTGGAAGGGCTGCCAGACCCTGAAGCCAGCTAACTCCAACTGCTCCCCACTGCGAAGAGCATCTGATCATTGGTGACTCACAGGGTGCATGCAAAAGAAATGAGCCATGTCATGATTTAACCCCAGCCAGCAGCCAAGGCCCAAGCAGCCACTCACTCACTCACTCCCCCAGCAGCAGGGTAAGGGAGAAAATCAGAAGGATAAAAGCTGGAGAACTCATGGGTTGAGATAAAGGCAGTTTAATAAGGAAAGCAAAAGCCACACACACAAGCAAAAGAAAAATAGTGAATTAAAACACAGTTTCCTAAGGTCTGGCAGGTGTTCAGCCATCTCCAGGAGAGCAAGGTCCCATCACACATAACAGTGACTTGGGAAGACAAACTCCATCACTAGACATTCCCCCTCCCTCCTTCTTCCCCCTACTTTATATACTGAGCATGATGTCACATGGTCTGGAAAATCCCTTCAGTCAGTTTGGGTCACCTGTCCCAGCTGTATCTCCTCCCAACCTCCCATGCACCCCCAACCTC
>QWTY01036978.1:10742-28489 GCA_008033365.1 Pseudorectes ferrugineus
AAACACAGCCCCATACCAGCCAGTACAAAGACAATTAATTCGATCCCAGCAGAAACCAGCATAGCCATGTCTGTAACCAGGAGGAAGAGTAAGAGGACAGAGGCAGTAGATCCTGTCTCTCCATATCTAGGGGAGGAAACCAGAGGTAGGGGCTGCAAAAATCAAAGGGAGAAGCTGGGTCTGGTGCAGCAGAGAAGTGGATGGCTAGGAGAGATAAATATGATTTGCTTTTATTATGAAGATACTGTGTTCATTGATAGGGAAGAGCAGGCATAAATTTTCTTGCCACTGTCACATAGAAGCATGACAACAGTGGTAAGGTTGGAAATGATCAATAAACCCTGGCTTTTTGTAGGGAGCCAAACTCCCTAAAACCTCCTGCTGTAGCTTCTTTTAACTGGAAGCAGTTAAATCCAGAGTTAGTTCAGCACCTGTAGGAGAAAATGCAGCTCATGTCTCCAGGTACATCTGGAAAGTCTCACCAGCAGTTAAAGGCAGGAGATGACAGCACCCAGGGCCAGAGAAGAGCTGGGTCACACAAATGCCCTAAGTTGCCTCCGCTGCACCATGGGCACAAGTCTTCATGTGGGGCTGGCAGCAGTGCTGGTGTAGGGCATCCCGTTCTCCTCCAGCATGGGGACATGGGGCATGGCTTTGTGCCAGAGCAGCCTTGTGCATGTGACCTGCTCCATCTGCAAGACTGACCACCAACACATGGGCCCCCATCCCATACTCCTCAGGGTCACTGTCTTTCCACGGCTGTGCTTGCTGCAGTCACGGGGCACTGGGGAACTGCCTTGGACATTTATTACAAGAGAAGAAGAATGAGATCTAATGAACCAAAATACAGAATTTAGGATACAACAGCCAACAACTTGCAAACCTGACAATGACATTTTGTTCCTGTTATGGAGCCTTGAAGATCATTTATTTCTTTATTTTTAATGTGTGTGTTTTGTACTTTGTGTTCCTCTCTCAGACGCGATTTAAATCTCAGCAGGTATTTCCCTTTATTAAAGTGGTATTGAAATCTCCTCAAGCCACTTTGCAAAGTTTCTGGTTACAGATTTTTAGGGACTGTGAACGTTATGTTCCTCTGTCATCCCCTCAGAACAAGATGTTTGACCAGTCACAACTGTAGCTTTTTGTCTTCCTAATTTTTCCTCAAGCCTAATGGGAAGTTGCAGGAGTTGTGGTCCTGAAATACCACATGCAGCAGGAAGTGAAGTGCTTTGTTGGCAGATCAGGCAGAGAACACTCAACTGTATCTCCATCCATGGTGGTGTCCCACAGGGCACAACATTCCAGTGTCATTTATGTGCCTGGCCACTGCCAGCGCTACTGACTGGCACCAGCTGTGCTTGATGCAGAGGACAAGTGTTGCATACCTGAATTATATGCCTAAAGTTGCACAGATGCTTAAAGATTTTCTGTATCAGAACCTCACCCTCGAGGACACAATGGCATATGATGAGCTCTTCAGTGAAAGAGCCAGTTTGGGAAAGTCCTATTCAAATCTCTGCCGTGGAGTTGTGCTCACCCCTTCCATCAGAGGTGGCCTCTTTGCTTACAGTGACCCAACATCTCTGTGATCATACTGTAACTCAGATTTCTGAAACTTTCTAGTTCTTCACAAGTGATTCTGGGGGTGACATCACTTCACAGATGTGGGCTGTGCAAAAACCAGACATCCCTTAATGCAGCCACCCAAATCCCAGGGATTTTGTCTGTGCTGAAACTCCAGCTCATTGTCTTTAGTCAGTGGCCAAGAAACCACTTGCGAGGAGAGATCCAGCCCTGTGCCTTTGCATGATCAGTCTCTGGAGATGCTTGCTTCTCTCCACCAATATATCCAGAATGACTGTTGTACACTGATATTGGAACAAGGCTGGGTGACATAAAGTCCACTCAGATGATTTTGGACAGGGCACAGAGGATGAAGTTGTATCCAGTAACAGATGCGAGCCACTCAGACTGATGTGGGTGTAAGTCTGTCCTGGGGAAACAGCATCATACAGTCACCCCAGGACAAAGTCCTTCCTCAGGTGTTGTCATGTCACGCTCAGCTTTGATGGCACAAGCCTCAGCTGGGGCTCTACAGCCACAGACGATGCTGACTGTAGCAGCCTGTGGCCCGTCCCTGGGAAAGGGGTCTCTGGCACCTAATGCAGTGCAGCAGGTGGGTGTCTGACTGCTGCCTCTGGGTGCCTCTCCTTCAGATGTAGGGACACAACAATAGGAGTATCTTTTCAGCAGAGAATGCCCTGATACTCACGAATTGTTCCACATCATGACAAGCGACAACATACTGAAATTTCCCAAGGAAAAGAGAAAAAGAGAACAAAATATATCTAGGATCAGTGGAAAAAAATCTTATTCTAAATATATCCCCTTGAATTTTACATTACAGGGAAAATGCTACACACTTAACAGGAAATATATTTCTGTTACAATGAACATTTCAATCTAGTAGTCTAGATTGCAGTCTAGTATCCTAATGCACTAATAAAGTTGCAATGAAATGTTTTGGCTTCTCCTCACTGAAAGTTTCAGAGAAATTGATTTTTTTCCCGTAAAACATTGTTTCAATTAAACAGCATTTTTCATTGCAAGATTGTTCTTTGAGAATTTTGAGGTAGCTTTAGCTATGACAAGAAAGATGCATAGATTACAGATGCTGCTGGTCTGAATTTGTCTCCCATATAAACATATTTCCTGTACCATGCTGGATTTGCAGATAAATCTTTTTTCCCAATATAAAATAAGGCAGAAAAAAATTCAGATTAAGAGAGATTATTTTAATCTTAGAACTGTTAAAAAATAGATTGATGTGTTGTCAGAGTGAAAAAGAGACCCAGAAAGTGAAAGCTAGGGCTGAAAATGTCAGACTTAAAATAAATCTAGCCAGGCAAGTTGAATTTTAAATTGTTCCATAATACTACAGTGACACTGTGAGCAATAATTAAGTTCTCTATTGTTTGCATTCAGTGAAGAATCTTTTAATATCCTGCAATTTATCATTCTGAAACTGCATAGTAATATAATCCTCTCCATTCTAAATAGAGCTGTAATTGTTAAAGAAGTGGTAAAATGCATCAGAAATTCACCGCAAACTGCTGGCATCATTTTTCTTGGGACATGGTTTGGTGATTTGTGATGAGATGTTGAGATTAGTTCATTAAAAGACAAAATCTGAAGGATTACTAAGCAGTGAGCAGAATAGAGATGTGCAGGCCCCTTCCTGATGAAGAGGTTTAGGGTCTCTTTGCTCCATTTCCTTTGGCCAGAGGCTCAGGGTCTGTTCTTAGCTGCACTGGCAGATGACTGTGTTTGTTTTAGTGGGTCATCCCCACTGAAGTGCTTGCTGGTGTAGATAACAGCAGAACTGGACCCTTGCAGCAGCACATGGACCAGCTGCACATGGCAGCCACTCGTGGTTTGTGCGATTTGGAGCTTGTGCGATTTGCCCAAGCTGACTGCACAGGTGAGATCAGTGACTCTCCATCATACTGAGGCACTGGGATGGAGTCATCCTCACCCAAGTCTGGACACTTAAAGTTTTAAGTTTTAAATTCTAAGTTTGCCCCAAAGTTTACAACTTTCCTAGGTCTTAGGACTCCAATGTAAAGCCACAGCACCTCTTCAAAGAAAGCGATGCTCAAGTTAAACAGCTGCTGACAGTTCCCAATTCAGTTGTCTTGGACCAAGAGAGAAGGTCATCATCTCTAAGGCAAGACATTCTCTCACTGATAAAATTCATTGTCTCCTAATGCAGGCCATTTTAAGGCATGTCATTTTAAGCCTCCTCAAAGGAGCAAGTCTCCTTCGTCCCTCCTCCTACTGAGCTTCATCAGTTTGGGCTGCAGAGACCTCCTGGTAGCTTTTGTCAACGATCACCATGTGGTGCCCCTTCCATCAGGAGGCTCCTTTTAAGCTGTTCCTCTAGGATTTGGGAAGTCTAGATATGAAAACCTTTAAGCTGAGAACTAAGTGCATCACCTGCAGCATGGGCTAGTGAACGAGCACATGATGACAAATATCCCAGAAAAAGGCAGGAAAAAAGCATGAGAATGTCAAAATCAGGACAAGCTGCTAATTCCCAGATGTAAAAGATGCAGACAATCCACTTATGCACAAAGCAGGGTCATCTTCCTCATTCCCACAGCATTATTTCTTCCTCAGAAAGTGGCTGCATGCAGGCAGTTGCCCACCACCCCATTTCACACCCCAGAGAGCTGAGCCAGAGGTTCTTCAAACACAGCTAAAGGCTGCAGGACTCCTGTGCTCAGGAGGATCCCCCTTGTGAAGGCTGATGCCTGAACAGAGAACGCACAGGAGAAAGGGGAGCCACAATGCTGCCCTCACACAGCACCTACTCATTGGTCCTCTCCTGGGCATGAAATGGTCTGTAGGCAAACTTCCAATGAGTATCTCAAGAGATAGGGCCTTCGGAAAGGATCTGTGTATGGAGAGTGGTGGAAGAGAGAAATCGTGTGTCAATGAGTGATAAGAAACCACAACAGGCAGCTGCCAAAACCTGAAATATCTATAAACACTGGCTATGGAGACATGGTTAAGATAAAACATAATGCTTTAACACGGGGTTCAGTGAGCTGGAGACAAGAACCTTTGCTTTGCTCACTTGAGAAGGAGAACATAAAAAACCTGAACTTCTCACAATGAAGCAGCAAATAATTACTTTGCCTTATTACCTTGTCATCTTCCTCTCAGCCCTCACTCATCCCAGTGCCAGTGTCACAGATGCGTTAATGGAAACCACATTCTGCTGGTGGTGCTAAGGACCAGGTTCTCCTCTGCATAGGAAGAGTAGGGAATGAGCAAACAGCTCAAAGCACCCCTGTCTTCCCTCCTTGGCCCTGCTCTGGCATAGGGAAAGAAATGAGCTGTGTGCAGGCAGAGAAACTGAGGGCTGCAGCTATCCAGGGTGGCTGCAATGCCAGGATGCAGGAAAACCAGGGAAAGACAGTTAACATTAAAGAAACTCTGTGAGGACTCAGAGTTTTTTCCTCTAAATTCCCCACATACAGACCCTTTGGGCACTATGTTTCCAAACTCAAGTTCCCATCTATAAGTCATTTTACTCATTTCTACAATTTCTTTTTCAGGAGGAAATCTAGTACTGTAGAAAAAAAATACTCCTAGGATTTTGGGTTCTTTCTCTTTAATTCCACAGAAGTTACCAGAGACAGTAATTAATGAGATGTGGGACTCTAACAATTATTACTATTCTTTCTCATTATTGTGTCTTAAAATATGAAGTTTGCTCATACTTATTATAAATTCTCAGCTGCTCCTACCCAGCCATTCAATTTAAGGACACAAGCACCACAGGTGGGTAAAATGCAATTTCCCCCTATACATTTCTACTACCACAGGTTTCTGAATCTCAGCAGTATCAGAAAGCAAACTATTCTACCCTTTTCAAAAGCTGATTTATTACAGTCTCAGAAAGAGAAGCAGCATCGTTAAAAATGCATAGTAATTTGCTGCTCTTAAAATCAATCAAGCACAGCCAGCACTGGCTGCTATATTGACAGGATAAAAACATGAGCCTGACTGCTGCACCGGCTCCAGCACTGCTGGCTGCGATCTCCTCAGGCTGGAGACAAGCATGAACATTGCCAGCCGTGTCCCCACAGAGTTTGCAAAGATCCAGCTAAGAGTAACTCGGAGGAAAGCAGAGAAGTATTTAACACTTCCTTAATAACCTTCAGAGGTGCTCAGATGAACTGGAGGTTGAAACCCTGCAAAAAAATGGGCACCTGGGAGCTGTTAAGATGAGATTGACTTCAGAGGGACCAAGGGAACTTTTTTGCTTTGAGTGACTTATGGAAGGAGCTGGGAAAAGGAAGAAGGTTTCCTGCTGTTCTTGTTTATCCCAGGGGAAATGGGTTGAGCCAGTGCTGTACAGCACTGTCCAGCCCCACCACTGTGAATCCCTGGTCCTCAGGGTCACAGATACCATATTTCCCAGTGCCTCCTCACTCCAACAGGACACCTGAAATAAGGAACACCCCTCATCATGGCTTTCTGCAGATGAGGATACTGAGTTCTGTTAGTGGGAACAGTCACGTGGTATCTACCACAGGTCACAACTGCTGTTAGCCCTGGAGCCTGCACTGTAGAGTCACACCACCTAAGTGAGATGCTCTTGGATGACAGGCTGAAAACATTAAGATCCTTTTAACCAGGACAGCCTGCCAACTGTGATACACTACTGAGTGCTGTTTCATGGCTGTCTTCTATACTGATGAACTAAACAATGCCAGAGCCCCTCTTCTACCCCCAAGGCCACAGATACAGTCAGCTGACATCCTTATTATCAAAAACACGTGTGTGTGACCCCATCCCAGTCGTCTACCGGGAGAAGTCTCTGGCTCATGGCACTTTTTGGACCATGCCCAGGAATCCTTTGGGAGAGTTCTAGTTGGTCTGAGATTAAATCACACCATGTTTTTCTCTGCAAACCCATAAATGTTCAAGCTTAAGGGCCTGTGGCTACTTAATTGAATAGTCCAGAGGTAGCCTTCTGTAATGCAGATAGTCAATATCTAGTGTGCACCTGTGAAATTTTCATGTTCAGCAGATGTTTTGGTACAAAATTACTAAGAACTACTCTGGTAAGGGATCATTTACTGGTTTAGAAAGTTGCAAAAAATCCAAAATATAGAATGTAAGACCATCATGTTCACTTCATATTTTCAGTGTGAGCCTCATCAAATCTGTAGCAGTTACCCTATTCTTTACTCTGAAATGAGTTTACGGTGAAATAATGGTTTTGGAGTCATCTTTCTGTATTGTGAGAAGCCACTGAACACAGGGACTCTCCACAAATGATCAAAACTAGCTATTGAGATTTTCCTATTCATTTTAGAGACAAAAATGTCATATGGCAGCATTCCCCAAGGGTAGGAAAAAATGAAAAGGAAGAGTATATTTTAAATATTTTTGTGCATTCTCAAGGAAATTTTAAAATATAGAAAATTTAAGGAAGGGATACTGTTGGGTTTTTTTGCTTGGGTTAGGCTTTTGCTGGACTTCTAGTAGTTACTGGTTAATGCATAATATTCTTTGCATAGGTACCAAAGCACTGTGGTGATGGCTGTGGCATAGAAGCTGAGATAAGGAAAATGAATTTGAGGCTGTGGCAGATTGAAAGGTCTGTTGTTCTGCTGCAATATCTTTGCTAAGATAAGTATTGTAACCATGACATTCTTGCTACAGGGATAACATTATCCATCCTTCCATAAACCCACAGGATAGTTAAAAACCTTCAGGGCTGATATAATTCCCAGTACAGCTCCAGTTTTCAGAATATTTGTGTATAATAAACGGTTATGGGTGAACTCTGAACAAAATACCTAATCAGTGTCACAGCTGCATCCGTGCTATCTCAGAACAATCTCCCCAAAAGCAGACATCCTCATTTTAACCATAGAAGACATTTCTCTAAGCTGCAGCAACTTGAATGCATCTCATTCATCTTTGTACTCCTGATGAATTGAGTCTAGACTACCAGTCGGGGGGTGGGGGAGAATCTGCCTCATGCAATTATCTGTATTTAAAAAGTGAGTGTAGACATTGGGACTAAACAGCAGGAAAAGGCTCTTACTCAGACTATGCAATAAAGGGCAATCACATTTGTGATTTGAGTTTCTTGTCTCTTACTTCATAAGTCAGCTTTGCCATTACTGTTACCAGACAGACCAATGGAAATATTTTGAGTACACCTCACTTCTCCTTCACTTTGTGCTGCATTGGATCCCCCCAAAAGAAGTATTCTTAATATGATCAGATACTAAATGAGGTTTCAGGTTTTGTCTATGCAAGTGTCATTAGAGCCAGCTGATTTTAACAAGAGTTTATAAGGGGCTTGTATCAACTCCACTACATTAGTTCCAGCTAATGATGGATGCGGGTTTTTTGGGAGCATTTACATTTACCACATAATCATTGTTTCAGATCCAGACAGGCTCAATTTACAGACTCTATTTGTCCTTAGGAAAGCTACATTTACTTTGCTGAGCAAAAAGTCTGAATATTCAAAAGATGTTCCCTGGGGTGTGAATGAGGGGCTATTTGGCAGGAATGGAAGTGGCAGCCTGGGAGCCAAGGTCTGCAGAAATCTTGAATCTAAATGTTCTCTCAACCCTCTGATTACCAGGAGTGCTCTCACATACAGCCACAAATGGAAAATATTTTGCAAAGGAGTATAGGGATAGTGAAAAAATCCTACCACAGTGCTCGTGCTACTTTTATTAAGTAAAAGTTACCCTGCAAGGATTGAATTGTGCTTTCATCCTTATTTTGTGTCATGAAATGCTATGACTTCTGTGATCACAGAATCACAGAATAGTTTGGGTTGGACAGGACCTTAAAGATCATCTAGTTCCAAGCCCTCTGCCATGGGCAGGGACACCTTCTGCTAGTCCAGGCTGCTGAAAGCTCTGTCCAACCTGGCCTTGAACACTTTCAGGGATGGGGCATCCACACCTTCTCTGGGCAACCTGTTCCAGTGCTTCACCACCCTCACAGTAAAGAATTTCTTCTTAATATATAATCTAAATCTGTCAGTTTAAAGATTTTCCCCTTTTCCTACCTCCAGCTGTTTTCTAGGGGTTCCAGGTACTGGAAACTGCTCTAAAGTGTCCTCAGAACCTACTCTTCTCTAGACTGAAAAACCCCAACTGTCTCAGCCTGTCTCCATAGGAGAGGTGCTCCAGTCTTTGATCGTCTTCATGCCCTCCTTTGGACCCACTTCAATAGGTCCATGTCCTCCTTATGTTGGTGGCCCCAGAGCTGATGCAGCACTCCAGGTGGGCTGTCACCAGAGCAGAGCAGAGGGACAGAATCCCCTCCTTTGCCCTGCTGCCCACCATGCTTTTGGTGCAGCCCAGGACATGGTTGGCTTTCTGGGCTGCAAGGGCACATTGCTCTTCTTGACTTCTATGATGATGCCCACAACTCATGTCCTAACCCAAGTCCCTCTGCTTTAATAGGAATGTTTCCACTATCTTCCATGGAGCCATTACAGAAAGCAATGTAATAAGCAAAGCTGAGATTTCAAAGCCTGTATTTAATGTAGTGTCTTAATAACATGCTTTGTTGTGGAAACTGAGGACAAAGATCTCAGTCTCTTAAATGAAATCTTCCCTTAGTATTTCTGTGCCAAATCAAAACAGTCCAGTTTAATCAATGAAATAAATGGAGTGGTTAAATACAAATTACTTATAGACATTCATCTTCTACACCTCAGAGAACTGGGAAAGCATATGGTGTTAAGTGCTCAGTGAATTCTTTGGCAGATATTCTGGAAGAATAGTAAAGCAGGAAAGGAGACAGCAAAACATGATACAAAACAAAGAATGTACCAAATATAAATGTTTAGTGTTGCACTTTATTTAGAGTGGACCAACTTGTAAAACATTTGACATCAATTTCATTTGAAAGCTATAAGCACTTACGGGATTTTTCAATGCAGTTAAGTCACTATATTGGAAGAGATTCTTCACTGTGAGGGTGGTTAGACACTGGAGCAGACTTCCCAGGTAGATTGTTAATATTCCAACTCTGGCCAATATTCTAATTCAATGTCAGGCTGGACAAGGCCTTCAGCAACCTGTTCTAGTGGGAGTTGTCCCTGCCCATGTCAGGGGAGGCTGGGACTAAATGATCTTTAAGGTCCATTCCAACCCCTTAACATTTTATGATTCTATCACACAAATCCCTAAGAGAGCTGAATAATAGCAATATCTGAGACATTAAAACCATTTTATTGTCTATAAATGTCTTTCTGCTGGCCTGAAACCCCAGGTATCTCAGCAGCTCAATCACAGCAACTTTAAACAAGTTCTGTAAGCTGCTGCAGGCACCCTGGCTGTCCAACAAGACGTTGCCACCAAAATAATTTGCTCCTGAAGCACTACAAGAACTCACTGCACATGAGCTTAACTAAGAGTGCTAAAACCTACTACTAGGTTAGACAAAACACTTGCAGGCTCAGAGTAAATGGCACTGGGTGTGCTGATACTCAGGCAGATTGCACAATGTGCATGATCTGTACAGCAGAATGCTGTTGGAAATTGCACACCAAGTGCTGGCAGCTGTCTAAAGCCCTGCACAGTGGGAATTAGGTACGGAGAGCAAAGCTGGAGTGGTTCATCTCTCCTCCCACTTTCTTTGAAGCTTCAGAAGCTATCCTTGGAGTCACCACAGCCAGAACATACAGTTGTCTCACAATACAGGAAAGCCCCTTTTCTACATTCCTAGGGAGAGACATGTTTCATTCAAGTGGCTAGAGGTACATATGTTCCTAGATCACTTGGGATGCAGCTAATGTTCTTACATGCATTTTGGAGACATCCCATTCGTGGGAAAATCTGATAAAACTCTATAATATGCTGTAAAACCCTTCCAGAAACCACTATCAGCTCTCAAAGGAGTGTTTGCCATCAGTCCCACCTCAGCCACAGCAGCTCCCACAAGGAGTTTGGTGTGACTGAAAGGGTGGCCAGGGAAAGGCCTGGCAGCCTAAGAGTGCTGCCAGAGGGATTCTACCAAGTTTTCACGCAAGGATGGGGGAGAAGTACCTCTGTCATTTCTCTACTTTCACAGCTGTGCAGGGATTGGTACATCTGCCCTCATGTCTTGGAGCGAACTTCTTGCCCTCACATTTGCCTTGAACAGAAACCATTTACTTAAATCCAAAAAAAAAATCTGGTCTTCTGATTCTATGTATCTGTGAAAACAGAGGAAACCTATACACTGTGTGGTTTACCCGCTTCATGTGTCATCCTACCACATGGCTGGCTCTAAGGCCTGCTCAGAAATAGAAGTGGAAAAAAATAGACAGGTATAAGACATCTTTAAATAAGACTTTCTGAGGCAGGGAACAGCAACCCATTCTAACCATTGGTTAGAAAGATACTATTTTCAGCTGCCAGCTATAATTAAACAACTCATTTTCCTAAGGCAGAAGAAGATCACAAGCTTCCTCCACAGAAAAAGGTTTTGGTTTTTAATTAAGTTGCCAAGGAGCTGCTCTCACAGCCAAGCTTGTGAGATCTTGAGCTTGGGGGGTCGGTCTGAGGCTGTCAGATATGTCCACATTTCATGAGAAAAACTACATACATTAATGAAGACTTAAATGAGCAGCCTTTTAGGCATTTAACCTCTTTTCCTGCTTTGTATCTTTGGACGAATAAGTAGCAATTACTTGAGTAAAACTGCTTGAAATTCTCATGGTTTGTTGTGAGTCACTCTCTCTCAGAGGGCACTTTCCCAACAATGGTAGCAAATCAGGACTGTAGGCAAGAGGCAGGACCACAAGGTGGCCAGAGGGGTCTGGGAGGAAAGAGAGAGGGGATTGCAGTCAGGGAGGATCAAGAGTGGAGGCCCATCCATAGGAAGGGCCTCTCCACGCCTCCTGTCCTGCTGGGACCAGCTCTCCTCTCCAACATCTGCAGCCACCCAGGGGAGCCACTTTCCATATCCCTGCCACCTCCTCTCTCCAGGGACTAGGAGCCCCTGGACAACCCTGGACAAGCTATAACATAAAGGACAGCCATACCCCACAATGTTGGAGGGAGAGCAAATGTAGAGACAGAGACAAACACCACTGCACAAACCCAATGTCATGGGTGTCTGCTGATATAATGCTATTTTTTCCCTCTTTCCCCAGTCCTACTCTTCATTATTTACTCTGATTTTATTGTTTGGATCTCTAATTGCACTATTTTCTAAAGCATTGGTCTAATAGTCAGTGAACTAAACAAAGATGTGTTACGTGGCATAGTACTGCTGCCTTGAGCAGAACTTTAAAAAGATGGGCTCTCTTATGCCCCAACAATTCTTCCTTTTCCAGTAATGCTTAAGGTATGTAACTACTGTGTAATTACTGGCATTATCTGTGTGCCAGATAACGACTTACCTTATTTGACATTTGAGAAATGCCAGGGTTATATTTCCTTGAGTGCTCACACAAGAAAGGCAGCATTTCTATGAGACCAACACACTGAAATGCAACCCGGCACTGCTCTGGCTGAGGGAGGCTGCTCAAAACCATCATGCATGGCATGGAAGGCTGAGGGAAGATTAGAAGCATGTTTTAGAGTTGTGCAGGCTGTGCTTTGCGAGGGTCAGAGAGGAGAGGCTTACCTACCTAGAGACTAGGTTTGCACAAGGTATGGAGAACATAACTAAATGGAACTGTGACATTTCTGTCTGTAATTAGCATTTTTTTTTTTTTTTCCTAAGAGCAGACAATATACTGCAGTTCCAGCAGGGGCATAAATGCCTCCCCTTATTATTTTCAAGAATCCCTTTATTTTTCCTAGGAAGAAAACACTATTTCATTAAATACATGCTGCTTTCCAACACCCAAATCAATATTTACCCTTTACTGACAATGCAGTCAGACCCTCTGCTTCACTTGATATCCATTTTTCTTCCTAACTCCTCCCATGTCCCTTCTAGTCTCCACCATTGTACAGCTGCTATAGCCCCAACACCAGTGGCAACTAAGGCTGCCAAAAGTGGTGCCAGCAGTCAGTGCATCCAACAATCTCTAAAAGTTATATGGGAAAAGAAGGGCTTTCTGCACTCTCCTTACCTTAGTAACCCTGAGGCATCCATTGGGTCTTCCCAGGGGAACCTTGTGACTGGGAAAATTCAAAACTTGGACTTTGGAGGTAAGATATAATTATGAGGCTTTGTGCAATTTTTTGGTTTTTGTATTAGGAAGGTGAAATTTGAGAGAAAGCACCTGTATTTCTCCATTTGTCTTGGTTTATATCTTATCCCCATAAATAAAGGTTTCTTTCTATGGCAGCAACATTAACTGCCAGGAAAAAGATGCTGCAGAAAGAAAAGGCATTTATTTTCCTTTAAATCTTTTACACTCAACTGTCTCCCCTTTGGCACTCTACCGGGAAGTGGGACAGCTTGCGTTATTTAATAACCCCTCCATAGTCTGTGCATTCCTTTGAAGTTGTGTATTTCTAATACTTTCTAAATAAAACACCAAACAAACTCATCATATAAAGTGCATCCAGTCACCACCTGAATTTTAATGCTCCATTTCTGAAGTCTCTTTTCTGCCCCACAGATTTTTAAATATATATGTTTGTTTTATGTGTCTGGAAAAAGACATGACTCAATGACAGCTAAAACCACTTAAGTAGCCATTTGCCTCCAGATACAGAAAGCTCATGCAAAGCTTGCAAAGCATTGCTCTGTGCCTACAAACTATATAAAGCCAGAGAATTAAGTGGAATTCCCCAACATAAAGAAAGAAAATTATTTAGAAAGAAGGAAAGCTAATCACATTTAAATACTCAAAAATGAGAGAACTACCTGGGTCAGATGTCCCTGTCATCCAGCAACATGTCTTGAGAAAGGAGAGGATGGACAGGATCTAGGCCTGTATACATTTGCTGTTCTCACAGAATCTGTCAGGCAGGTGTTTATGGACTTCCTGAGCCAGAGCCTACATCCAGACAACTACATTTAATAGTTTCTGATGGACCTGGCCTCTACTAATAGGTACAATCCCTTTCTGAACCCATTTTCACCTGCTGTGACCATGATGTCCTGTAGCAGCGAGTTCCACAACTCTGACTGTGCTGTAGGAAGACATCTCTGTGCAATGCATCTGACAAAGTCACAGGACCACTATTTTTTGTAGCATACCTCTCACCTGCCTTCCCTCACAGCTTTCTGTTCCCTCCTTCTGCTTTACATTCTGAGATTAAGGGAGTATTTGACTTTACAGGGTAGCACTGGGTGCTACCAGTATTGGAGTTGTGGAGACTGATTTCTACAGCACCTAAATGATTATGTATTTTGTTCTCAGGTTTTTTTTCTGAGTAATTCTTAACGTTCCCTTTACCTTTAAACTTGAATATCGGCTCTTACCTGAGTGCTGGTAGCTAAGTCATGTGCTTGTGTTTAGCTAGGGCCATTTCCTGCCTTGTGCATTACTTGCAGTCACTAATAGAATTTCACCTGTCATTTTCTTACCAGGTCAGCCAGTATCATGAAATTCTCACTGCAAGATGAACTCTAGACACTGATTCAAAAATTTAAATTGAAAACAAACCAACTTTTTCTGCTGAAGGGTGAAAATGAGAGAAAATAGTAGGACGAAAGCACACTGCTTTACAGCACCTCATCTCTAAAGGAGCTGCTGTTCAGCTGTCTGCTTGGTAGCACAATTTCCAAATCCCTTTATCTTACCAGAGATGAAATTTACAACCCTGCAAAGGATTAATGCTCAAATACTTCCCAGGTTCTTAACAGTGACCTTAAGAGGGACTTAAGTAGTGCTTAAATTTTATATTAATCTCAAGACAGAGAGCATTCAGTAAGTTCATATTTGCTCAAGAAGCTAGACACTTCTGAAGGAAACTTCTCCTATATCCAAGATAGAGGGCACCAGCTCCACAGAGGCTCTGGCTGACACCACAAACAGTTGTTTGTGGATGCTGTAAGTGACTTCCATACCTGCGACCTGGAAATGGCTCGTGGAGGGACATTCTGCCAAGGATAGACTGCAGGAGCCCCAGGAGCTGAGCAAAACCTTGTGCTTTCAAATAAGTGAAATAAATACAAAAGAGGTTGCATTTTGGAGCCACCCCAGGAAGAATAACAGCCAGATGAATCTTGGTTTGCGTGTTAGTTAATTATTTTAAAAATTGACACCAGAAGATTTAATGCTATACATAACAGAAGCAGAAAGGAAAAATAGAAAATGTTTCTGTGAGAAACCATAAATTTCAGGAACTATAAGCTCTGGCAGTTGTAATGGCACTAAATTTTTAAGATGGCTTTAGAAAATAGGGGCTCTACATGTGGAAGTCAGGTTCTATTTAATTATTAAAGCCTCTGTGGAGTAATAAGAAAACAGATCGATCAACCAGATATTTAACAGTGCCCAGGCACTGGGACAAAAAACATACTCAATAAAATATATTTAACCCTTTGTATGCATGTGCACACTTTATTTGTATGCTCACATGCTGTAGCAAGCCCATAAGAGTGCACCTTCACAGCCTATAAACAAAGCATTTAATTTTCCAGCCTGTGCTGGCAATGGACTTTCCTGTCATTAGCGTTCAGTGCTCAGGCGCTTCTGGGCAAGGAAGTTGTAGTGAACAGGTCATAGCTCATACTCAGGCATGTAAATAAACTTTACACTTTTCATGTGTGTTTCTTACAGAAAAATTTACTTAGTTTGACCCACAGGAATTTAAATTTAACTACATTTCTATCTTGATGATCACAGGTAATTTTTTTTCTATCTAGTATGCAAAAGTATTAGGAATATTAGTAAGATCTCAGAATAATGTTTGTTAATTGATCTACATTACAGCTTTAGAAGGCAATTTTGTGCACATAGTTAAATATAAAGAGACTAAAACTATGATGTGTTTAATATACAGGATTCCATTTGCAGAAGTGTTCATCTGAACTATATGAGTTTGTGTTTTATTTTCTGAGATTGACAATGAAAAAGCAGGTTTCATTTTGGTCAGAGGTGAAGTGCTGTAATATACATCATTCTCCTTTTTCACAATACTACTTGATTCTTCTGATCTTGAGCGTTCTAAATTTTTTTGTCTCATTATGATTAATTATATAACTGTAATTCCAAATAACATTATACAAATATTTATATGGAAAAGCAAAATGTCTGCTTTTGTTCAGAATTCAATTTGGCTTCTTTCCAGCAAGCAAATTGAAAATTTTCAGTTTTCATTAACTCTTCCCTTTTTTTAGCTATTACTCATTTCAGCCTTTTTAATCAAAAAACTTCAGTTTCAGAACATTTTAGCTAATTTAATTAAATCTTTTAATGTACATCTCATTTGACTAGATCTAAATAAATTGTTGAACTAACAAAAAGACCAGATATCTAAGGAAATTGTTTCCCAGAATTTAATTAGACATACAGGCTTCCTCTGGACATCCTCCTCTCCACAAAGTATATTCTGGAGTGACTTCACTCCACTTCCATGTTTTAAATGACCAGATTATACAGGATGTTCAAAGCACACAATAATAGAGTCACAGTCTTAATGACTGGAAAGTAATTGGGCAGTGTTTATTCCAGATGCTTGTATAGAAATACATATTAAAAGAAATCTAGATAAGTAATATTTAGCAGTATTTCCTCTTATTTGTACCCAGAACTTGTTGCATCAGCTCAACAGCAATAAACCCTTGCTAATTACCTATGTCTTCTCCATGCTGCTGTAACAGAGGATTACTGCAGTCTCCAAATAAATGGTTTAGACTATGGACTATACACCCAGGATATGATTTAATTATCCTGCAGTACGAAAGTTAGTTTTAATTTTTTCAAGAGTGTGCATTGTGTAAATGTGAAGGTATTTAGATGCTCATTGGGACTTCCACAAGCATCTAAGCATATGAAATTGTCAGTTCAGTCCTGCTACCAAACAGCTCTTACGCAACCTGCACAACACTGATCTGCCTTGTTAGGCACTGAAATGCTTGTTAAAGTCTTGCCCCTTGCTAAGGAAAACTTTGGCCCAGAACTGATTTTCAGCCATTCAATTTAAGGTAATTGTTGTGCCAGTACTGTAGCTGATCCATCTTCCAAAGTAGTGCTTGAGGTGAGAACCCATTCTTGTGATGAGCTTCCAGCCTGAACACTGGAAGTGATGGTGGAACATTAACATAACTTCAAATGCCAGGCAGAAATAGCCCAAGCCCACTGGTGTTAGGCTGACCCTACACTTTCTAACTACTGATAAAACAGACTCTTCCCCTCTAAAAGACACTGGGAGATATTTACCGAGGATGTTTTGGGTTTTCTTCCACCATGTAGGAGTGTTGCCACAGTGAGGGCACTGACAGCTCTCTCAGCAGTAAGGACTGAGCAAAGCTTGAGACTCTGACTCATATTTGCAGGTGGATTTAGCCAGGATGGCTGAAAGAGCCCCTGCCCTGCTGCTCCCAGGGGCTGCTGCCCACAAAGCAGAGCAGCGAGGTAGCACATGTGCTCCCCGTCGTGCAGAGCGGCACGGAGCATCACCCTGGCTATCAGCACGGCAGGAAGTGCACACAGCTGGCACTGGTACATCAGGCTGTGACTCGTGGCCTTTGGAGGTGGACAAGCACCCTGTTCAGCTTCTCCTGCTCCAGGGACACCAAGCGCTGCAAGAGGAGTGGTGCAAACAGGAGGAATGGCTGCAGCTACACCCACAGCTCTGCCTGTGAACACAGGCAGCAAATGCAGCTGGAGCACAGGCAGGCAGGGATGCAACAGTGACCAGACTTCAGACATATGGCTAAGAGGAGGTTTTTAAAAGCAGAATTCCTCAGAACAAGCAAAAAGCCTGGAATGGGAATGAGTCTCGTAAGAGGTATGGACCAGTTCTTTCTCCTGCTGTCCACTGTGATGAAGAGCTGGTGAGGAACAGCTGCCCTCTGCAACCCTGAACTGAGGATGAGGGACTTTGTGGCTGCATTAATAAATTAAATAATGCTGGAGACCAACCCCATGCAACTTAAACAACTGGAATGGCGTTGCAATGATCCCAGCGTCAAACTGGATCAGGAGACTCGTTAACAATTTAACTGCACAGATGACTGGGCTGCAGTGCTTGTATCTGTGCCATGGCATTTATTTATTTATTTACTAGAAGGAACACAGCCCTCACATAATCCTCTACTGATATTCCTCAGTGGACACTAGTTCA
>QWTY01036980.1:0-12976 GCA_008033365.1 Pseudorectes ferrugineus
TCTGGCTACTTCTCTTCCGATTTTTCTTCTCTCCTCTACTTAATGGGTGCCCTCTTCCTACCTGAACCTCTCTGTCCCATAGTCCCAATACTGTTATACCTTCCTCTCACTCAGCTTTTGTCTCTCACATTTTTCACTCATCGTATTTGCCCTTTCAGGGCCTTCTTTTAAAGGCTGTCATTTTAAGTTTTCTGGCTCATCAAGTCTTATCCAGTTTTAGATATTACTTTTCACTCAGTAGTCAGAAATTCCAGTCATGATTTGCAGTTTTAAACTAAATTTGCCGTACCAGATTTCCCTTATGAATCATTGTTTTTATGACAATTCCAGAAATTTATGGCAAGTCCAAATGTGATCATTTTTTTCACAGCAAAAAAAAGAAAGTGACCATGTCATTTGCAGAAAAACATTTTTGCAAAATTTCAGTGCATAGCATGGAAGATCAGAGCTTGGAAAAAGTTAGCTTTTTCACTAAATAACTGTAAGAATTTGTTATCAATAGCAAAGCAACATATTTTCTTATTCTCAGAAATGGTCAGAGTGTATTTTTGGAAACCTCATGAAGTAAAGTTGCCTGAAGGCAGACACCTGGCAAGGGAAATTGGAGCAAGGATAGTTAACCTCTGTAGAGTCTACAAATAATTGAAAAATGCATGTAGAATATGAAGGTATTTAATAGAGGAGAGACATTTCTAATTTGGCTTATAATACATTGTTGTACAATTTTATTTTTGGTCAAATGTAATGTGTTTTGAGACTCTATTCTTTCTCCCACTTACAGCCAATTTCACACTGGACATGTGTCAATATTAAGTCCTGATCAATGTCTAAATACACATCCTTAATTTCCTTTCTCTTGTTATTCTGACACCATTTCAAACTCTATTTTTCGTTTCCTTTTATCTCATGTGATAACCACATTTTTCTTTTTTACCCAGTTGACTTAATTCCATCATCTGTCCATTTTCTAATTAATTTGTATGGTGACCTCAATTTTCAGTTTCATGGAATAGAATCATAGCATTATTAAGGTTGAAAAAGACCTCCAAGATAGATGCCAACCTTTGACTGAACACCACAACGTCAACTAAATTGTAGCACCAAGTGCCATGTCCAGTCGTTTCTTGAACTCTTCCAGGCATGATGACTCCACCACCACCGTGGGCAGCCTGTTCTAATGCTTAGCCACCCCTTCAGAGAAAAAATTCTTCCTGATATCCAATTTGAACCTCCTCTGACACAGCTTGTGGCCATGTCCTCTTGTCCTCTCACTGGTTGCCTGGGTGAAGAGGCCGATCTCCACCCGGGTTCAACCTCCTTTCAGGTAGTTTTGGAGAGTGATAAGGTCACCCCAGAGCCTCCTTTTCTCCAGGCTAAACATCCCCAGGTCCCCCAGCCACCCCTCACAGGACTCACAATAAGGATATCTCTGAATATTGCTGCAGTTATTTTTCTTTTAGATAAAGTTCAATGACTAACTTTTACATTTTAGATGGCTTAAACCAGGCCTTACTGTTAAAGCTCTTATTAGCAACCTGCCACTCTCTCTATTTCTACTGTCTTCTTGAAATTGGTGTTCTGGCAAAATAAAGCAAAAACATGTGTTACTATATTTCTTATGCACTCTCATGTCTCTTCACAGCACTGAGGATTTCTCTTCAACACCCTCTCTAGTGCTTTAAAGCATTTCCTGGGAATTTGTTGTTCTGGCCTCAAGCTGAATTTTGTCTCTAAATTGAATTAAATCTCAAACTCAAGACAAGGCATTTGCTTTCCTGCATTTTGCTAGATTTACCAAATCCAGGTTCTCTTCTTCTTAATCTACCCAAATTGTCTCTATCTTACTATTTGCTAGGCATTCAAAGGACAAAAGTCATGAAAGTGCTCCAAATGCAAAAAAAAGAATTGGTGAGTGATAACATCACATTAGTTAAGAGTGTGGGTGAAGAAATATCTCAACTATTAATGGTTTTACAGAGACTAATTGAAGCAAAATAAACACTGAAGTCAATTGGACAAATCCTGAAAATAGAGACCTCAGTCACAGAACTTGGCTAGTATTTTATTCATAGTAAATGAATATAATAAAAAGAAATATATTGTATCATTTAACTAGGAATAAACAACTACAGATAATCCCGACCGAAAACAATGTTTATGTGCAAATAAAAATGCAGACAAACATACAGACATACTTTATACGTAAATAGGCAGGTATACTAAGTGGTCATTTTAGGTCCCTTACAACTGAAATGTTCTATTCTTTCTATTCTATTCTATTCTATTCTATTCTATTCTATTCTATAAAATTCATATATTAAAAAAATTCTTATTTTCATATTTAAATATCACATATGAAAATATATAAAAGAGTAGAAAATGTTTTAATTGCTCTTAAAATCATAAAATATAAGTATGAAACAAAGAGTGGAAATCTGCAATAACCATGTCTTAGAAAGTATTCAAGAAAACCTTCAAAATCAGAAAATCACAGACACATGTAATTTTGTGGTTTTTTTCAGGGCACAGGTATTACATGGGCCTTGAGTGATGACCATCGCCCTAAAATATAGTGGCCCCTCCCCTGAGAAGTGATAATTGCATACATTGTAGAGATTTTCTTTTCAATGTGTCATTTCACATCTACACTATTAGAACTGATATGTCAATCTGTATCTTGCTTGCATGTTAAAGATCTCAAATCCATATGAAAGCAGATTTCTGGGAGTGGTAAGGCCCAGAGGAGAAGGATAGGGTAAACAATGCCAGTAATCCCAAAGATACTCAAGAAGGATTTCCCATGTTCTAAAGGAGGAGTTTCTGTAAAGTTGATCAGCTAGAATATGACTAGTGAAACACAGTGAAACGATTCAGTTTTCAATGTGTTTGTAAAATCTTATAAAAAATATTGAGTAAAATTTGAGCAAGGTTTCACAATTTTGTTCCTCCAAATAGCTCTTAATACAAGATATCTGCACAATGACAACTGATTTGCAGCACCTTTTTTCTCTGATATTTAAAAAAAAAAAAATCTCTTAAAAAGACTGGCCCATGAGATACAACCAGAAAAGAATTAATGCCAGATGACACCTTTGAAATAAAAGAATGGAAGCATAAATCCATCTCAAGTACAGATAAAATCTGTGAAAACCTTAACAAGATATCAGTGCCTCTAATGAACACCCAGTCTGCTGAATATAGAGGAATAGAGGAGAAATAAGCAAGAAAAAAAAGAGTTTCTGATTCCCACAGCAGTTGAGAATATTAACTTAACAATGTCTCTTGGGGGCAGTTGTCTGCATGATATATCTTTTGTGGGTCGAAGAAAAAACATGATTATTGGAGAAAACCGTGGAAACAGGCATCAACTGCTCCATCTTACAACAGGGACTACAATATGTTTTTAATATGATCATTCAAATCTATTGTAAATTCTAATATTACTATTTCTGTATAGGGATTTTTCAAGCTCTGTAATTTCCAACTCTTAATATTTCATATTCCAATGAATATGGTAAATTCCACTGTTACCAAAATATACTTAATATCACTATATGTTATAACCTCTGCTTCCAGTTGATGCAGAACCCCTCAAAGTAATGAATTTTATTGTTCCTTCTGAAAGAATAACAGAAATACAAACCATCCAGACGAAATACCCTGACTCTGACTTGAAATCATAAAACAGTGCAACAGAAGCAATTGGTTTGAAAGGAAGAAAGAAGTCATGCGTATTGAATAACATTGTGATCTGCAATCCTGGTAGCTTTTTTGGTGTTATTTTTCTTTATGCACTCGCTAAACTCCCTAATGCATACAATCAGAGATATTAAGGCTTACCGTCTTCAGCTGTATTACTATCCACACTCCCAAAGTGAAGGACGTGCCCATTTGAAGGGATGGGACTAGAAAAGGGATCAGGGACTAGTGCTGCTGGATCTCAGAAGTCAATACAGACACATGTAAACTGACTGTTGTATGCTAGACCAAAACCTACACCAAACTTCTAGATGAGTAGATACTGCTTATATATCATATACTTTTAAAATATTTTTTATATCTATATATTTATATTTTATATGATGATTTTTATTTTATATACTTCCAAAGTCTAAACACTTCTCATCCGTTTAAATTGGTCAGTCATTTTTGTTTTATTTTAAATGGTAACTTATTAAGTAATGAACACCTTAAAGGACTAATGGAAATGTCATGTGTAGTAGTTAAATCTGTGTGGTTAACCACATGCATAACTGTTTCTGCAAGAGTATAGATTTCCTACAAGAACAGATGAGTATTAGCGGAGATAATCTATGCAAATTTGGTCCATTACATGCTCTTTCTTACAGATCAGTATACTCCTTATATACATAGTCCCCTAAGTCATTATTCTCTCAGTCACCACTCACCTGTTGTCTAGACAAGAGATGAATCTACTTCCTTTGTGAGTCAGCTGTGTTTTCCCATTAATTCTGCAGGTTGAGATATTTTTTGTATTGTCTTTGTAAAATACGGGAACAGTTTAATTTCATGCAACACTATGTGCAAAACAGCTCCAGACTGTTACAGCATTGCAATTCCATAATTCCTTTCAGAATTCTGTTCCCTTATAACGTCATGAGATATTCCTTTAGCGTAGCTTTAATTAGGTGAATGATTTAAATGTCCTTTCATGACAATCTAATGTATAAAAGCTATAATAAAATATATAAAATTGAGATATTCTGAGCATATTCCATAGCAAAAACAGTTGCATTAGTAAAGAAATAGGTACTGGTATGTTTTTCTGAAAAGAAGAACTGTATATTGCAAAAAACCAAAGTAGTCCCTATTGGAGTATTAGGAAGTCTGGGATTTTATGTCTGGTTCTTATGACTAAAGCATTTATGGCATCATAAGAGCTGTTTAATGAATGTACTGCCTAGTAATACTCCACAGGGTGTACTATATTCTCTTCCTATTACTGCTTTTGTCTCTGCCGATAATTCTACAAGCTCACTGCTAAGAAAGCAGAACAGTTCCTGATCATGTATGTTTACTAAGAATGGTTGATCATGGACAACATCAGTGGCTTGAATGATTCAAACTTACCCAGATATTTTGCAGGTAATTACATACAAATGAGAATTAGTGGCTGCTGGGGTTTTCCGCATTTTTTAAATTATGCTTGACAATATGTTGGTGCGCATTGAAACAGCATTATACCTACTCCTATGGTGTTCCTGGAGGTGATCTGATGCATAGGCTCATGTCCTTAGATTTTCCACAAGTTAGTAATTTATGATGATTGGTTCTTTGCAATCTCACATGAATTGCTTTTTTCTTTTTATTTTGTGATGGTTCAGTTGCTAAACCTAGTATTGCAAAACAGTTAAGAATCTTTTATTCTATCTTTCTTGATTTAGGTTTTATGCCTAGGACTTTAATTTCTTTTTAGTTCTAATATATTGCTTGGCAATTTAATGCTTTAAAGGAAGCCTAATTCTGTACTAATTTGCTATATGCGTGTTACCATGTAGGACAGAACAATGGAAGCCTTTCTGCAGAGTGAAACCAATCCTACTGAAGACTTCATATGTACATGATATTCAATGTGAGATTTTTTTGTCAATGCAAAGCTTTGGTTTTTTTCTTTTTTTTTTTTAAATTTTTAAATTTTATTTTCAGGCAAGCACCAATCTGGTCTAATAAACCGACATAGCAGTGGGAGTATCCTAGATGTACTTGTTAAGCAGATATTTCCACTTACCTCTCAGCAGAAACATATCAAGTTTGTGAGATTGGTTCACAATGTGGAGACAGAGGAAGCACAGGAAGAAGAAATGATCAAGGCATTTGCTTTGAAAATGCATGCAGGATCCAAACTCTAATACTAAAGTAGCTGCATCCATATGGGACTAATTCAGGCACACATTATTTAAAAGTGTGTTCTGATATGATGTGAGAAAAAATTATTGAATGGCACATCTCAGTCACAGTAGCTGGAGGAAGAGGTGTACTTGCTTATCCAGGATCATACTGTAAACTACAGGGAAAGATTCTAACTTTGGAAGCTAGGGCCCCACTTGATAAGATCCAAAAGGGAACTCTGAGAACATGCACCAAATGGAGAGTCATTTATACTGAATAAATCTGCCTTGCCCTCCTCTTCCTGTGGGAGCATTTCCCAGATCTTTTTCCTAGAAATTGAATGATGCAGAAAATTGCAGAGCTCTTTTTATAGAGACTTTGTTGTTAAAAATAAATTCACCACTGGTCATAAAGCACTTTAAATTTCCTTTGTGGTGTATAGGTGTGGTGGGTTGACCCTGGCTGGATGCCAGGTGCCCACCACAGCCACTCTATTACTCCCCTTGTCAGCTGGACCAGGGAGAAAATATATATCAAAAGACTTGTAGGTCGAGATGAGGACAGGGACAGATCACTCACCAGTTACCATCACAAGAAAACAGACTTGACTTGGGCAAATTATTTTAATCTACTACCAAGAAAATCAAAGGAGGATAATGAGAAACAACACCAAATCTTAAAACACCTTTCACCCTCCCTTCTCTTTTTCCCAAGTTTACCTTGACTCCTGAATTCTCTACCTCCTCCCCACCAGTAGAGCAGGTGAATGGGAAATGGAGGCTGCAGTCCATCACACATTCTCTTTGCCACTTCTTCCTCCTTAGAGGGAGGACTCCTCACACTCTTCCCCTGCTCTTCCTGCAGTCTCTGTTTTCCAGGTGTTTTTTTCCCCCTTCTTAAATACATTATCCCAGAGATGCTACCACCATTGCTGAAAGGCTTGGCCTTGGCCAGTGATGGGTCTGTCTTGCAGCTGGCTGGCATTGGAGGTCCTACCTCTTCTTTCTGTTACTTGACCTAGTGGCTGCTGGGCACTAGAGATGGTATACAAGGCTCATACAAGTGTATTGTCCCTTTCCCACCTAAAATGACTTCAAACAGCAGTCATCCTCCTCTAAAAATTTAAAAAGTGTTGAGTCAATTCCCACAATTAAATCATAGGTAAACTTTTTTGTATTTCTGCTGCTAGACTATTACTTAATTTGTTAATGTAATTTTCACTTTGCTTTTTCCACTGCACATTTTTCTTTTTCCTTTTTTGCTTTTGTGAAAGCATTGCTTAGGACCCAAACATACTGCTTCCTTCCTCCTATCCTTAGCAGAAATTTTTTTCCTAGTTCTCTTACTAGACTATCCCCTTTCTTTCATATTTTGTATTTATTTCAGTTATTGTCCTATAACTTTCCTAATTCAGTTTTAGTCTTTCTTGTTTATTTACTAGCCATGAAAGTATTTCAACAATTATTTGCATAATATTTTGATACATGTAAAATTGCAGAAGATTAGGCATGTAGATAACAAGAAAGATTTGTGTTCAAGTAAATAAGAAATTCAGAAAATCATCATCTTATTTGGAAAGTATATGTGGAAATTTCTATTGCAATCTCCTGCTCACAGCTAGGTGACACTGAATTCAGACACCTGGGCTTTGGCGTCTCCAACCTTCACAGATGGAGATTTTGCAGGCTGTATTGGAAACCTATTGCAATACTTGATTACTCTCCCAGTAAAAAGTTATTTTTCTCTTTTTTTTAAAAAAATATATGTAATTTGAATATACTCTGGCTTTTTTATGATCATTGTCTTTTGTTCACCTCTGTTGATCTCTGTGAATAACCTGGGTCTGTCTTGTCTGTTGCTTCCTGTAGGTATGGGAAAGCTGCTTCTAGGTGCCACTGAAGCCAGCTCTTCTTGAGGCTGAACCATCACAGCTGCCTCAGCTGACACTCACAGGGCTTGTACTCCATCCCCATCTTTTTCAGTGCTCTAGAAGTTAAAGCAAAGCCCTACCTCTTATTAAGAGATAAGGCTATCCATAATTTGTAGTCAGAAGAGATTTTTGTTTCAAAACAAGGTCCCACCCACTCCAGAGCAAGATGATGGAAGTTGCTGCCTCTTAAACACAAGTTGTTGTGCTGGGGATCACTTCTCCTCCACTGATATCTGACCTTGGGGTGCATGACCTGGAGATGCTGTTCATTGGAGATGCTTGCTGTGGACAACACATTGGGAGCTGGGAACTAGAAGCCTCTTCTGTCTCTTCTGGGGCAAAGCATTCTGTAGACAATTCTAGAATGTGGATTATTAGAGGGATATAACTTTAAAGCATACCAATAAAATGTTAGATGGGACAATATGTGGATGATTTTTTTTTAACATGTTAAAAAAAAAACCTATTATGTGATTTGTTTAGTAAACATGTCTCTTATGAAAAGGCATTAGATAACAGATGTTATATCTAGAATATGGAGGGAGCTTTTCTACATCTTCTTGTTTATTTAGATTTTCTTCTTGTTCCCTGAGGCAGTAGGAATCTCTATAGTTTTTCATGACTATTTACAGCATGGTCTCTTTATTTAAAAATCTATGTGCACAGAATACTTTTATAAATAGCTTGGAAATAGGACTCCCATCCTTTTTTAATTTTCCTTTTCCTGTCTGAAATTCCTCTAGACTTTCTCATCATTCTGTGTCTCCTACAATTTATGTTAAACATAATTTCTTATTTTTCACACTGTGTTATAGAGAATAGTGCTGGCTCCTGAGTGTAAAACTTCTACCAGCAGTAATGTGGAAAATTCTTCTTTTCTTGTGTAAGAGTAGTGAATATGAAGTGTCAACAGAGTCTCAGCTGAGGTCATATCCGTGGCAGGCCAGAGGGCACACAGTGTAATTGGGAAAACAGCAGCAGCAGTGTTTCTGTTCCTTTGTAGATAGGAAGAACATTTCTTTTTTTCTCCTCAGTAATAGCAGGGATTCATTTAGCAGCTTTGCTGTAACACAATAAATAATGCCTTCCTGCTCCAAAATTTGATCATTTAAAAAACACATTTTGGAATAGGAGGTTACAAATATGTTCTTTAAAATTTACTTTTTGAAAGACACTTACTACCAGCAAGCTTCTCTCACCGCCACAGAAGAGCCAGCATTTCCAGGTGTTATCCAGATACTTGTCAACACAGCACAGCTGAGTTCAGTTAGATGCTGAAATAGTCAGTCTTGTAATGAGAGATGTGTGGTACTCTGGCCAAATTTGGAAGAAAACCACTGTGGAGTTCTTGACATATATGTCATTTGTGATCCTCTGATTAATCTTTTTTTTATTTTGTTCTACTTTTTTACGATGGCTCTTTCAAGAACACATCATTCATACAAAACACACACATGTATACACATATGTATTGACATAGAAATACTTGATTGTATACATCTTATTTAAAGGATTTGAAAAGCTATGTTGAAAAGTACCGTGAAAGTATCTCCAGAACGTTACTCTGGATATCATTCAATTAGAGAGACAGTAAAGTGTTCCTACTTATAAAAGCATAAATACTAGAAACAGTTACTGTGTGAAAAATTTGCCAACAATGCAAGGACTGAAATATATCCTATTAAACAGTTTCTTCATAGGCCTGTATAAATTATAGCCTCTTCGAGTTCAGATTGATGAGAGTAAATGTCTAAATTTGCTGTATAAACTGTCAGTTGTCCACTCCATTTTCCTGAGTCAGTGTTTTACAGATTGTCGAACTATTTTCTTTCGTCATCCTCCTGTGAACCTTTGGTGCCTGAGGTAGTGAATTATACCTGTTTGTCCTTCTCTACAATAATATAACTTGCTGGAAGACTGCATTCCCCTAGCCATCCTTCCACCTTTTCCATACAGAACCACCCTTCCACCTTTTCGCTCTGTCTTAGACAAATTATACCCACCTCAGAGGAGACTGTATTTAAGTGAAATATTCCCAAAAGTTTTTGGAGTGTGGTGGCCTCAAAGGAAATAGAGAATATTTGTCAAGTTTTACAGATTTATCCCTGTTTTTCTCATTGCTATTTTTCAGTGAACGTTTCTCATGTTTTCAAGAGTTCACTGTCGTAAAGATGCTGATTGGTGGGTATTAGGCACAGAGCTACTGCTTCCTGCTCTCTGTTGATCTCTCATCCTGGGAGGCTGATGAACAACACTGACAGGTGTAGGAGCACCAGAATGAAAGTGGAGTTTATGAAAGTCATGTTGCCTTAGCAAAGGGAAGCTCTTTTGTATGCAATAACACCCAAGGAGTGTGTGTATGAGCTAGGATAAATTACAGCAGACCTTATTAATGAGGACACAGTGGCAGAGTAACAGTATCCTGTATTGGGAGGATCCTCATGCCCAATGTTGTCTCCAGAAGGCTGCAGCAAGACTGCCACACTATCAGTTAATTGTTCTTTGACTGCAAGGCACAGAATTTGGAAGTTTCAGCTCGAGCAACTTGTGCACCTGAGCATCATCCATTTGAACAAGTGAGCTAAAAGCCATCTCCAGCATGGAGTAAATTTACAACAGAAAAAAACACACAAAACCTAAACAAAACAAAACAGAACTAAACAAAACAAAACATAAACAAAAACAAAAAACCAAAAGAAAATAACTAAACACCAGCATAAATTTGGAACAAAAGTTTAGAATGCTTTAATTCCAGAAGGGTTTTTTGGTCCAAGTTTGAACTTGGGTTCACATCCTGACATGTTTTGTACATAAATCTAGCTAATATGCAGGGTACAATATGTTCAGAGACAATAAACACAGAAAGACCTTAATATTTAAGCTGAAATATATATTTTAAAAATTAAAAACAAATTTAAAAGTAAGATAAACTTTTTATTTTTAAATCATCAGGGCAACATCTTATTGATCAACATGGGATATCCTATAAAACCCAGATTTACAGTAGCAAAGTTTGCATTTGGTGTTTAAGCTTCCCTGTAGTTGTTGATCAAGGATCACATCTCTTCGGATGCCTGACAGGTAAGAGCTTTGCCAACAGAAGTCAGCAGTTTAGACCTGGCCATAATTACCTGATGGTATCCCTATTAAGCAGAATTACCATCCCTATTAAACAGCAGTTATTGCTATTAGGTATCATTAGTCTTAAATTGCTTCCTTGGGACACATCTCAATTAAGCAAATTTCCATGTTAAGTGCATCCTGATTAACTGAACTGCACGGTACTGCTTTGTTTCTTCATGTACCCACTCCAATAGCCTTCATCCCTCATTTACAACTCTCTCAAAGTCTGGCCTTTCTAAGACTCATTAAAAAATACACTCAACTGAAGTAAGGACTGCAAAAGACCCTAATTTTTGGTGTCTTGCCACATTTCATTAGTTGTATTTGAAATTCAAGTTCCACTCTTGCAAGGTGTTAATTTTTTTCTTTTTCTTGGAATAGTGTATTCATTTTAATTAGTGTGTAATTCTCCTGTTACAGGGCATTTTCCAGCTTCTGTAAAAGGTTGTGAATTACGCATGCAAACGAGTGATGTGATTTTACTATCTAACATATTTTTAGAGAAAGATATAAAAATAATTCTATTGCTAAAATGATGTCATTTTTCTTTCTCTGGAATGTTTGTGTTTCAGAGGTCAGAGGCAGTGGTTTTAAAAACAACACAGCAATGAATCTCACCGCTTTTATTTGCTGAAAGGGCAGTTTTATTACAAGCAGGTTAGAGGTGAAAATAAAGCCAGATGTTTTTAATGTGGTTGTTAATTCAGAGTTCAGATTATAACAGTTAGGATAGTCCTGAGTGATGCTGGGGTGGGGAACCCAAATAAACCCTTATATCACACCAAGCCTTTCAGTCAAAGCCAAACCATGAATATTAATGTGTCTTCAAGACAAGTTAAAACCAAAACAGCACTCTTTCAGGAAGTTATTACATGTTTTTAAAGTTGAAATGGTTTTCTTATATAGAAACTATTTATAAATATAAATTACACTGAAATAATACGAACAAAAAAATTAAAGTACATTATTGAAAACAGACCTACTTTCCTTCTACTTATAAGAATAGCCTTCCAAAGTAGTTGACCTTTTTTTTAACACTAAATAAAATTTTGATTATAATTTCTGGCAATCCATCTTGTCACTGAATACAATTCAAAGGCATCATACCTGTACAATTTCTCAGATGTAGTCATACAGAACTGTCATGCAGAAAAAAAAAAAGTCGATTCAATTCTTTCAGTGATTCTTTGGGATTCTGGATGTCAACTCAGAAATACTAAGTAATTTGATCTTCTTGCCTTCTGAAGTTTTGCAATGGTGAGTGCACACAAATGCACAAATGTATTTCTGAGGTTATTTGGAAGTGCTATCTATTAAGCACCCCCTTCTTCCTTGCCGAGAGGATGACAAGGCAGTAAATCAATATCTTCCATGAGAAGACTTTTCAGAAGAGTGGTTTTCATATTTTTGTAACTGTACTCTATTTTATCTGGGTATTTTCATAAATCTTCCTAGACATGCTTAATGCAGTCTAATATGATTTTTAAATGTTTTTCACCCTAGAAGTCAAGAGGTACCACTGCAGTTATCTCTTTTCCTTCTCAATAAAACAGATGTTAGGACGTCCATAAAAATAAATTCCTTTATTAAGAAAAATAGAATTCAAAGTAAAACAGACACTTCTGCTCTTAAAATTTCAAGTGATGGAGAACTTATTGCAAAACTAGCTAAAATGTGCAAATGGTCTCATGCTTCTGGGAGAGGGTAAAGACATGCATTTTTGCTTAGAATTTATTTTCTTTCCATTTCATGTCCCTGTGTTTTCTTTACTAAACTGAGAAAGATATTATTGGCTATATTTAAAAACTGTACAAACACTCCTTAATTTCTGTCTTATAAAGTATCTGCTTGATCTCCTTTTGTCTTAAAAGTCACGAGGAACTAAGCTTTTTTTTCAGCCACTGCCTCAGCCACCCATGACTTATCTCTCTAGATCTGGCCAGGGCCTTGTATGAAATCCTGCGTTGCCTGTGATCACTGAACTTTCACCTCATGTGCCCCTTTTGTCCACTGCTGCTACATTTAAGGCAGAACATTCAACCAAGCCATGACTTGTGGGATTACAAGAGTGGG
>QWTY01036982.1:0-17498 GCA_008033365.1 Pseudorectes ferrugineus
GGAAAGAAAGAAGGACGGAAGGAAGGACAGACGGAAGGAAGGAAGGACGGAAGGAAGGAAGGAAGGAAGGAAGGAAGGAAGGAAGGAAGGAAGGAACTTTCTAGAACTTTGAATGTTTTGATTGTCCTCACTTAAATTACTCGGGTGAGGTTTTTTGCTAGCAAAACTCAGGAACAGCATCTTTAATACTGAATCTGTGTCTATCTTGTTGCTTATAAGTGCTTTTTTCAATCCCATTTCAGGATAGATCTATATCCTCTTGACAAAGCCAGAGGTAATATGTATTCCTCAAGGAGGGATCAGGAGAAATTCTGATCCTCTTTAGTGTCTTGTGAGTATATGCTCTAGTTTGCAGGGGAAATGCCTGCTGTGCACAGCAGGAGCTGGTGCCAGGCTGCAAGCTAACAGGATATTTTGTGACAAAGTCTGTTTTTTCCCCATATGTTTAAAATTAACCCACTGTCTGCAAAATCTTGGCAACTAGCTTCACAATTTTGAATTTTTCATTGTAACTGAATAATATGCTGATGTAATAATATGTTATCTGAGTGGGGTACTTTTTCTCTCTTTCCACTGGGCAGTTACTTTTTTATTTTGTTGGGGTTTTTGTCTGATTTGTTGGGGTTTTTTTTGGTTTTGGGTTTCGGGTTTTTTGTTGATGAGTGGCACTTTTTCCAAAATCAACCTAGAGATAATACATCCATCTCATGAATTGATTGTCTCTGTGAAAGACTGAGTGATCACCTTGAACTGTTGATGCTGGTGTAAAGACTTAATATAAATTGTTTGCTTGTCCTTTTTAGAACTGAAAATCTTATTTTTTTTCTTTTTAGCTCATAACAATGTATTTATATTGTAAGTGGAGGGAAAGCTTCCTGTCCCATTCACCCTTTGCTCCAGAAAGAGAAAAAATGATACATGCTGAGATTTTGCAAGTTATATCACTCTAAACACCTCTTTATGGATTGGTTCAGGCTTTCCAAAAAAAGTAATCCTTCTTATGAAAGTCATTATAATTTATCCTCCAGTTTTGAGAGAGGTGCCATATTAACTGCATAGTTAATATTTATGTGTTACCTAATCTGGTAGACTAAATCTGTACCAGTAACTTAAAGTAGATTAAGTTACAGCAGTAAAAAAGTGTTTATAATTATTCCTGAACAATTCCATAGTTTGAATATCTTTACTGCACTATAAGTGCAAAAGCATATAAGGATTTATATAAAGTGATCACATCCTTCACCAAAATGATTGTAACAATACTTTAAAGTTTTGGCCAGTTAAAATTATCTTGCTGAGATATATTTCTTCTCTGTAGCAAGGTTTTCTCAAGGACTGCAGACCTCTACTAGGTAGTTATCTATATAAAGGAATTAGGATTCACCAGGTATTATTCTGTGCAGTGGCAACCCCAGTGTGAAGATTCTACACCCCTCTCACTGAGGCTGGTACAAGCTGCATTGTTTTTTTCCCTAAGGTCATTCACACAGCCTAGGCCTGGGGGAAGGGGAAGGTGGATGCACCTATTGTCTGCCTCAACAGCAAAACTTGCACAGAATTAAAGAGCAATACATGTTATGTTATTTTACTAGGCCCAGAGTGTGTGTCAGATTTCAATTCAGAAAGAACATTCCAGATTTCCAGTAATACCTGATCTGTTCTTAGGCTTTCTACAAAAATGTTGTATAAAGCCATATTAATAGCCTTATTGCAGAATTTTGTTTCATTCTGGCCTTTAATGAAATTTAAAAGTTTGAATAGGGAGAGATTGAGAGCCGAGGTCCCCTCCTTAAAAAAATGAAAGATCGACTCTTAAATACCTGCTTCTACTGGTACTCTTATGTCAGTATGTCTCAGCCAGTACCTTCAGGGATTGAAAAAAATAATTAATTCCATATTTCTGTCCATTTTGATCATTAGGATAAAAGTATTTATGTATCAGCTAGATTTCATCCGGTGCATGGGTAATGGAAGAGTCATTCCACATATTTCCCTCTACTTGAGACCAAATCACTTTTTCAGAATTTAGTCAAGTGACCTGAGACTCTCCTTTTCTGCAGCTACTGAAGCTGTGCCAGTACACAAACTCACTGGATGAGCGAGAAACTGGGGAGTTATACTTTTGATTTACTCTGGTGCTAAGTGCACTCATTTTCAAAGCAGAGGTCTGGGCTGCCTGTATCCATTTACAGATTTCTTTCTGATTTACACAGAGACAGTTGAGACAAAAATGCATACATTTGTCACCACACAAGGACTACAGACTCACACCTACAGTTCTTTATAGCTCATAGGGCTTTTTGGTACATAGGAACATGGGGTCAAAAGATTGGTTTACAAGTATAACCCACTCTCTGCTATGAGTTTAGTTAGGTGTTAAAGTGATTCTCACCAGATCTAGGAGACAGGAGTTTAAATTGCCTTGGGCTAGAATAAATGTCTCCAGCCACCTACTGTCCAAAATTCTGGTATAACTCTTATCAGTAAAACATCATGAAAGAGGGGCACAAAAGTCCCACAGATTATGTATGTCAAAGCCAACAGCTCGTGAGACACAAGCAGAGTCAAGCTAGGAAAGCATTCTGAACACTCGAGCTGTGTCACTCAAAAGAGCAAATTAAGATGAGGAGTATTAGAAGTCCCTCATCACCCTCTACTATTTAAAACAGACAGTTATTTGTCCTTTGGTCTCACAGTTGTTCAATGTCTCATCCTATCCCTGTAGAAATAAAAAGAACCCAATCATGGCCTAACACTACCTGAAAAATATTTGAAAACAGATATTTCGTTTTCTGCAGCTTTAAATAATGTTACTACAGTTGCTGCTTCTTCCAACCTTGGCGTATCCCAGACCCAGTGATTTCTTGCATTGTTAGCACAGAATTTTATTTACACAAGCATTTAACAGAAATCCATTCAAGTCTTTCCCGCACCAAGGAAATCTTAAACATGTCACCAGGCAGGGCAGCAGCTCCAGCTCTAGCAGAAGCTACCCTGGTAGCCCCAACACGTGAGCTGCCAAGGGGATATTGGCTACAAGAGACATCCAAGCAGAACCTTTGCCTGTGAAGGGATAAACTGATGTCACAGCCATTAGGCTTTTTGTTGAATACTTAGTGATTACCTCAGTTGGAGCAGTAGCATTGACAGGATTCCACGAGCTATGGAAATCCTGGATACGCACACCCTCGAATCCATTTTCCTTTATCTGTGTGTGATGTAGGGAATTTCTATTCCCTATACTTTTCACTCCTCACACAGATTGATCAGCATGTCCCACACATTTTATGCTCACTGTGGTTACATTTTGGGCAGTAATTTCCCACGCCAAGATGTCAGAGTCCTGAAAGCCATGAAATAAGTATTCACATGGTAGCTCTTTCACAGTAATTGAACAGATACTTGTTCTGATTACACAGTGAATATGAAGTCCACTGCCCTCTGATGAAAAAAAAAATACATTTTCAATTCCATAAGGTAATATTTTCATGTGACCCTGACTGTACCTCACAAAATATACTAGGTTATCCAAGGCAATGTGCATTTTATATCTATTTAATTTGAACTCATTTAGGAAAAGAAGAGACTATTAATCAACCCTGAAGTTTTTGGTGTTCCCACTTTCAGGGAAACCTTTGCTTAGAGCAAAATGCTTTATAAGTCATTGCCTGTATTGAGCTGCACGGGTGGAGAACCAGACAACCTGCTGAATATTATTACTATAAAAGACAACTTCTACGGATAAAGTTTGGCAGGACAGACCAGGCTTAAATTATCCCTGGGCACATATAAGTAATCTACACACCGTGAAAGTAAAGTTGCATGACTGTACTCAAACTTAACCTTTTCAAATTTCAAGAAGACGTTTAAATTTTCTACTTACCCCTCTTCTCATGATATTTGTCATCTTTTGGTTTGTCCAAACAACAATATCAAAAGGAAAAAAACTATAAAACAAAAAATGCTAACCTCAAGAAAGCCCTTTTTTTTTCTCTTTTCCAAATACCTAAATGCAAAAGTGAGCTGAATCTGGATTCCAAAACTCTCTTTTTACTGTTCATAATGAAAAAACTAAGACGGCATATGTGCAAGAACACTAAACTGCACAACTCACAAATCTTTCATGATGGGAGCAAAATGAGCTTTCATGATGATATTGCAAAATAAACAAAATCATTAACAAGAGTTAATTTTAAACTTCTATCCTTGGAAAGTAATGTGACGTTAACAGAGATTACATCCTAGTCCAGAAGTTCTGCAGAGAGACAAACAGATTAGGTTTCATTTCATTGCCTGTAGGCTTTGCGTTTAACCTTTTTTTTCCTAAACTTCCAACCAAATATAATCCCTTGTTTCCTCTGTTGTCTTTTGTTGGTTTTCATTAGTATATTATCCTATATTTTGTCACACAATTTCAGAAAAGCCACATTTCTGAACCACAAAAGTTCAGAGCCTTTTTTTTTGGTTTTTGCAGTTTGTCATGTCCTGCCTGGTACAGTGAATAAAGACCTGACCTGTACGGACTACAGACACGCATTGGAGCTGTGGCCTGTGACTGCCCCTGTACCCACAGCTGAGGCATCATTCTTGGCTTTCCCCAAAAACACTGCCCAATATGAGTCCAAGACCAGATGCAGAGGGCACAATCCTGGCCGTCTTCTTCATGCACACCAAGTACATGATCGAACCGCATGTCCTTTAATTGCTGTGTTGCACTACAGTTTGCTGCCCTCCACCTTCCCACATCTGCACGTGGGAACCAGAAGAAAGTACTGGCAGCAGCAACAAAAGCTCAGAGCAACAAAAAAGACCCCTCCTGAAGATTTGTCCCTGGATATGACCTGGCCTTCATTTGTTTGATTCGTTTGTAATTGCAACACACTGCTTTGTATCAAAGCCATTCACTTCCACCATGAAAACGAGAAGGTTGACTTGTTAGTTATTAAAGAGATAACACCTTTTGCATACATAAGGTAATTCCACCAGAATAAAATGAGTAAAAAATAATCCTGCTCAAAACCAACAGTTTAGATGCAGTTAGTTTCTGTGGGAAGAGTTGGCTTTGAGTAACGCAGCAAAAAAGCTCTGCATTTCTGCCAAACAAATGTCTGTATGACTGCATACACGGACATAGAAATTTTTTTCATGTTGACCACGCAGGCGAAGCAATCTTCCAAGATGCTTGACAAGACAACCTACCCTTAACCCACTTAATTATGCACAAAGCATACTTAAACAGATTGAATGCAAGGACTGTGGTATGTACACCCCGGATGTCAGACATGCTCTGACGTCTGAAATAAAGAAGCTCAGAAATGGCCCAGATGCAGACAAGAATTTATATCAGGTGTAAACCCACAGTCGGAGTGAGGGTACCCTATTTCCTTTCCACCCCTCATTCCTGCAGCCATTCAGCAAAACAGTTGTAATATTTGAAAAACAAACCCAAACTCACTATGGAAATCATTGCAGTCAGTACAGTGTCCTTTACTGTCTTTTTTCCTACATTATGATTTCAAAATGAACATAGAACTTATTTTTTGCTTTATGATGTCCCCAGTTCTCACTTTTTAGGCCATGACAGACTTTTTTGCCACCAGTGTGAGTCTGCAAGTGGAGAGTTAGAACACACTTGCAACTAAGAAAGAGTAAAATTACACTGGGGAATGAAGAGATTACACTGACAACTGAAGATTACACTGAAGAGAACGGGAGGGGTTTGGGCTGTCACTGCAAAAACATTCTTTCCTTCTCCATTCAGAAAATTTAAAAAATTAATGGATGCCACCTGGTAACTGTTATTTTTTTCTGTTTCTTTGCCAGTATTTACACGGTAACAAGCAGACACAGGTCAATAACAGGATCAATAAAAAGAATTAAAGTTAAGGATATTAAAATTACCATAATTATATTCCAGACAGAGCTGGGCAGAAAATTGATTCCCCGTCCTGCAAATGTTGAGATGTAAAATATATTCTTGTCTTGCACCAGAACAAAGGCAAGGATTTACTTTCATTTTTTTTACTATTATTATTAAAAAATGGAAAAAAGAATCTGCAAAAAAAAAAAAGAGGAAGACAAACAGATGAGCAGAGACAGGTTTTGAAATAGCTGATAGTCTTTTAGATAGGTCACTAAAAGTAGATTTTAGGAAAGTCTGAGTCCATTCCTTACGCTAATTCAGAAAAAGTAGGAATTCAAACCTGGGTCTCACAAATCCCAGCTGAGAGCTTCAACTGTCAAGTTATTTTCCTTTTTTGGAAGGTGAGTCCCTCTTCCTGAACAATACTCTGTCAAAACAATACATTTCCACAGCATCTCATTTAGAAATCAGGCCCTCTCCAATTTGTCACATTTCCAAACAACCATAGTTACAGACTACATGCTTACTGTCAGACTCGTGGAATGGTTGCCTGAAGCTACCTCTATGCAAGCCCAGAAATTCAACCTGGCATAAACACAGAGCATTTCATTTTTTTTTTCCTTTCCCTCCAAAGATGAGTCTTCTTTTTGCTAAATGGACACTTGGGGATGGACATAACTTCTGACAGAATGGAAACACAGAATAAGCTATATTGACAGTGGGACCCTGGTTTTAAAAAACCAAAACTAACCCTTCATTTGAATTTTTGACAATGGATGGTTTTCAATTTGGTTGCGATGTTTCTTTCCTTTACTCCCTACTAGAGGTTCATTTTCCCTTTCAGGAGCAATAACAACTAACCATATTCCCATTTCCTCTTCTCCTTCTTCCAATCTCCACAGCATGCTTCACCTTCCTCTCAGGCTACTCAAGTGTTTGGCAAGCTATATTGTAAACCAAATGGGAGAAAGTGATCAGACTGAAAAATAAACTGTTGCAAAATCTTTTATACATCTACCTCTCTCTTTTTGGTAAGAAATTCACACACTAGTCACTATCTACAAGACTTAAAGCTGAGTAGAAGCCAGGAGGTTCTTGTTCACAGTTTCACTGATCTCTGGGCTGGAGTCTTTTCATGCTCAGCCTGATCACTCCTTTACAGGCAACTTAAAGCTCACATTCAATCCTTCTTGTACACTGTAACATCACACCACCAAACCTATCTTCTCAGAACTGCATTGAAGCACAGTGGAAACCTGTGGCAAAAGCAAGCCTGCAGCACTAATGCTACCCCCACTGGCACTTCCCTGTGTGGTCTGATCATCAAGCATCACTCACCTAAAACAGACAAATGAACTATATCTAGTGTATGTACCGTATACAGACTACAGGTTTTGTCACCTTGGAATATATATTATTTGCCATTTTCTTTATATGCATCACTAAAGTAATCCCATAGTCCCTGTGATTTGTCTTTTTTTTTCTTTTTAAGTGTAATTTCTTCATCAGACAACGCTTTTTGTCTGATATTGCCACTCAGTATTAGGAGCTGCCAGACTGAGACTTCCTGAGATGGCAACTTATGCACAGGGAGTCTTTTCACAGCTGGAGGAGAAGGGAGATATTCAAAGTCCGTAAAGGGGAGCCCTGTAAAACCAAATCTCCCAAATTACTTTTTGAGTATGCTTGGCATTTTTTCTTGTTAGTGTAAATATATATAAAAGTCTCTTATTAGCAGGAATGTGACAAAGTGGACGTAAGGGAACAGAAGTGCCACGGCTCATTGAAAGAGCTGTTTCGTATAAAATGAGATATTGTTCTGGTCCTTTGATCTGCAGAGGGTTATAGATGCTTCCCCAAAGCTCCTAATGCTGCAAAACTGTCAGTCACTAATGAAGAGCTGGACTGACTTTGTACAGAGTAACTCTGTACACTGCGAACTTCTGCTCATCCCTGCTTGGCTGTGCTCCTCTGCACAGCCCGGGGGACAGCAAGCACAAACACTCACCAACATCTGTGTTCCCATGCACAAGCCTGTGTGATGTTGGAACATCCAGGACAGGATAACTGGGGTGAGGGATACACACCGCTACATTAAAACATTAACACTGGGGCAAGTTGAGGAGAGAGAGAATAGAGGAATTCAGTTCAAGAGAAAGAAAAGTAACCAGATTGAAGATCAAGAAGTAGAATCAGCAGGTAGATCATTGTTTAGAAAAGTAGCTATTAATTTCCCCTATTCTCCCTTGTTAACCTAAAACCATGAAGCTAGGTGTTACTCTGAGCACCTAGTGGTCTGTAAGCTTTATAGAGCAGAGACTTTCTTACTTGTCAACAGTTGGCTGCATCTGTTCCAACAGGGTCCTAGATAATGACAAGGCCCTGGCTTAAAGCAGACAAATTGACAAGTGGTAATGCCCAGCAGAAACATAAAATGCAAACTATATTGACAGGTAAGAGGCTGACCTCAGGACATCCTGATGAACCTTCAGTCACCGTGATAAATACCGACCAATCTGACAGCACAGTCAGTGTAGGAAGGGGTTAAAAAAAACCAAAATAACTCACTTTGATCCTTAGTGTGTGCAGGAAGACACACACTAGCCTCCAATTCCAACACAGGGCTACAGAAGAAGAATGGCCTATCCTCAGGATTCAAACACAGCCTTGAAAAACTCCAGCCAGCGTCTAAATAGTTAACATAGCAATGTGGCTTCACCTCAGCAGACATCTCTGTGCTCAGCTGTGGTATTTTTAGGGAAAACGAAAGCCTAACTGGAGGCAGCTCCCTCAGAATAAAATGACAATGAAGACAAGACACATAAAAATTATCATGATGTAATCACTTGAGGTCAGGCATGCATATATTGATATTGGATCAGGTTGGATCAGATCACTATGTGGGTGCTAAAATGACCCAGAAAGCAGTGCTAGACTAAATATTCGCTAATGTAGCTCTGCATCTAATTTGCAAATTCTCTTGCCAGATGTTTTGCAGTAGTTTATAGATGGCAGCCATAATTTTGACAACAGCAAATAAGACACATGCATGCAAGTACAGATTTATCACAGTGGGATTGGTGCAGGGGTGCTCCGGCAAGATTAGCTCCAGCTAATACAACACTTTCATATATCACAGGGTGTATCATGATGATCTGATTTCTTCACTTACATCAGGGATTGTGTTTCTCTTCCACAAATGTTTGTGGCTTTATTCTTGTGAGCAGAATCTGTTCCATTGAATATATTTTATCTGTTACAAATACACACATAGCCAGAGAAAGGACCAAGGAAGAGATGTTATATCACTAGATAAACATCAGCACAATTTACTAAGAGAAGAAAGCATTTTTGTCTTGTCAATTTTTATGTGTAGAAATGAAAGGCAGTTTTCCAAATGATGAACTGCCACAGCCCCCGGAAATCTGTGTCCCTGTAAACGCAGGAAGATTTAACCGAGAAAATGGTAGATTTTCACTTAAAAAGGAAATTTATAAGTGTTCCCAGAGCAACCATTATGCACCAGTGGAAATGAATTAAGCCAGGCCAAGTTTCACCATAAATGTTAAACACATACTCAACTCAAATTGTAAAGTCATCCCAAATTCGCAGATATTTTCTCACTGTCATTGCCTGAGATAAAGTTTACTGCTCACTAGAGTTCCCCAGTTATTTTTTTTTCATCTTTAGACACACAAAACTACATTATCAGAATGCACACACATTGAGTTCTCTGGGAGACTCAGGACACTGCGGTAATCTATTAAACTGGCTCAATTTTTTTTTTACACCCTAAAGGTGGTTAAGGTAAACACTACTGAAAAATCACCGTATTTCCAGTAGTCTTGTTTTCTTCTTCAGTCATTCAGGTGTGCCATAATCAGACAAGTTGAGCACACAGATGAAGATTTCCTTTAAATACAGTCATGTCAATTCAAATTTTTTGTCATGCTGCCCTCTATACTTGATGTGTAAAAGGACCAAATTTAAATTAAGTAATTGGAAACTTTAATTTTTACTCTACTGTGAATGATGACCATATTGATCTGGCAGCACAGCTGAGGAGACAGAGTCTATGAGAGGAGAAGTGAGTCAGAGAGCTCATAAAAATCAGCTTATCTGAGAAAAAAAAATTGCGCTAATATACACATGTATATCACAGTGCAAAACTGCAGCTGGGCATCCTGTCTTGTGCCCTTCATAGTCCTCATTGTCAAGAACAATTGTGTTCCAGAAAAAAGTTCTCTAAATTTACTATTCCTGGGTTAAAGAAATACCTCCTCAGAATGTTTGATGTTATAGCAATCACATAATTATCATAACTGCTCACAATATACCCATGTTAAGTGACTCAGACTTTTTCTACCCTACTGTCTTCGGGGAATTATATTAACAATGTTCGCGCCAAAACCCTGGTTTCTGTGATAGAGTGACTGCCCACCATGCCAATGTTACATTCCTAACCTGAAGAGTAGGTAGAAAATTGGGTTTTCACAAGGCAACTATCCATTCTCAACCAACAAATGCCATCAGGCGTAGTTTGTCGTAATTAGTTATGTTACTCATAGCTGTTTCCTCTCACCACATAGCTTGAAAAACAGGAGTAGGTTTTATAATTTGCAGATTATGGAGCTACACCGTTCGCTTTTCTTTAAATCTGTAATTACTCTTCCCAAACCAAAAGGGAAAGATGATGCCAGAAGGCCAATCCTCAAGTCAACAGTATGTTGAGATGTGCTCTGTGCTTAAGAGCATGACTTTACCTGAACAGATACTACCTTCTCTTTTGCTTTCCCCCATACTGATCCCACTGCCAGCATAGAGCTTTCCAGCACACTGGAGTCAACCATTGCTGAAAGAGAGAGAGCTCATTTCCTTCTGGATCTTCATGTGTAATCTAATTCCTTAAAATAACCCTTGTAATCCAGATTTCACTCATGGATTTTATAGTTTGTTCTTTATCATGGGGTTTTTTTTCTCAGAAGTAGTTCACAGACTGTCCCTAACACACACAGCTGAGAAACTTGCAAAATTGCATTTTAATATGGCAACCCGTTCTGAATGCCTGGATGAAAATACTAAAATTTGGCTTTGCAGTTTTCCCAAGCATATTACATATGTACTGCATCTGGTGCAGATGAATGGTTTTTAGAGAGGCTGACCTCCACAGCTCCAGTTCAATTCCTGCAGTTCCCCAGCTTGTTTGGAGCAGAAATGAAGCCACTGTAGTGGCAGAAGAGTTCAGCTTCAACACACACCTCTCACTCCCAGCACAAGCCATCTGCAAACAGTGGCACACAGAGCACATTTTGGATTGTTGGGCCAAGGCCAAGCTGGAACCCAGGGCTAGCACAAAGGACAGGATCCCTCAAGTGTAGCAATAGACTGAAGACAAAAGGAAGGCCTAGCCTGCTGACAGCACTACAGATTATGATATAGTGGTTTGTTTCTATTTAAATTGATACTAACATTTAGGTGCTATTACCATAGATTAAAATAACTTCTGGATCTCTCATTTTTGCCAGCTATCCCTACAAGACGAAGTCCAAGAACTGTCACACCCATCCCTTACACATATCACATCAGCAATACCCACTTGTGCAAGGTGGCTTTTGCACATGTAGGCATACAAGCTGTTTTCTACTTTGGATTTGAATTCAAGTAAGGGGGAAAAAGAAGCATGAAGCAAGACAATGAGGATTGTTTAGGATAATTTGATAGCTCATAACACCTGAAAAGGTGTCCTGTCTACCTCCTTCCTTCAATGTCTAGCTCTCAGCCACAAATTCCTTCCCTCCCCCTTTCCCTCACTGGACCTCTTGCTGAGATGCTTCAATCCATAAGCCAAAGAACTAGCTCAGAAAAAAAAAAAACAAAAAAAAAAAAAACAGGTTTATTCCAGGTAAACAAATTGATTCATCTCCATAAGAGGTCAAATGCCACTAATGCCAATGCAAATCTCTGTGTATGCTTGACTAAGGAATTAGCTTTCTAACATTGTCTCAGCTTCAATGTGTAGCTTCATCTTAAAGAAATGCCAGCATATTTGCCTAGCTTGAAGATCAAATGCAAGATCTATGCAGAGATTTCCATTCATGGCTGCCTGGGATATGCATCTCCATCCCTGAATTAGGCTGTGGGATCACCACTTCCTCAGGGATTCCTTCACGGCTGATATGAAATTCATAGTTTGTATCTTGCCATGTAAACCCAGAAAGCTTTCTGGGGTCATATCCTACTGCAGCACTGTTAACAGCAGGCTAAGCCACACTGAAATACTTCCAAATGAAAACAGTGGGGGAAACAACTGACAGCTATTCAACCTTCGAATTGTTTCTGTCTTTACTTCTAGGGTGAATCACTGCACTGGGTAAAAATTTCACTCTAGTTTCAGCTGACAGCACCAAACAAGACTGCAGAGCCAGGTCAAAATATGCCATTAAACTCAAGCAATTGTGTTTTGTGTATGGTAAAGATAGATTTTCAGGTAATTTTGCAGGAGAAATATAGCTTAAGTGCATGATTGCACTAATAGTGTATCCCCACACGGCTCCATAATAAGACACCACAAGACTTGTAAGTTTTATGCAGACAAAAAGAGCCCACCCTTAAATGGAATAGTTGAGACAACTTCCTGAATGGTGAACAAAACAGAGATACACACCAGATAGCGCATGGAAGAGAAGTGTATTCAGCCAGAAATTAAAGCACAGCACTACTAACTCCACAAAAAAACTTTCTGTCTCTCTGCAGAGCCCGTGGTGGTTAAAAGCATCATCTTTTCAAACTTCAAAATAAATAATTATGCAAAATATCTTTTCCCTCAGTACTTAGTTTTTCTTCAATAAAATACTAAAACTTTTACTTGAAAAAGAAGAAGAAGAAGCAAAAAATCTCAATTTTCCAGTCTCTTGGTGTTGGTGTTGATTCATTTGCCAAAGAGCCTTATTAAAGGATGATAACTGGGATCTTCTTAATCACTTCCCTTGTGTACTGGAAAATTTTCTCTTTTATTTTTATTATTTTCTCTACACAAAATACATGAACTACATTCATTTTCAGTACACAACCTTTACAAAATCATATTGTGTTTTGTTAATGACTAACCATTTGACTCAGAGGAAGGAAAACCTGCATAATACTCTGTTATGAGACTGGATTTATTCTATAAATTTGTGTCAGTCTGTGACAGTGCCTTACATCTTTGTATGACATCACCATAAGGTTCCCTTTCCAAGGGAGTGCTGTAGATGTTTCCTTTCATTTGGTAATATTGCTCTCATCTCATTTGTCCTAAACTTCATCCATATGTTGTCAGAGAGATATGGGCTGACTGCTCTACTCCTCTGTATATAATGCTAATAGGATGAGAGCATTGAAGGCAGTATCATAACAGTGGATATACTACCTATGGTTTATTTCCCAGGGAAGGGAAGAACAATTTAAATATAGGAACTGAAATCTATTTACACATTCCACAGTCAATTTAATCTGTTATAAATCAGCTCTGCTACAGAAAGGGGCTGCTTGTCACACAGCCATGGCTGCTTCTCCCTGCCTTCTGTTTCTGCCAGTCCTAGTGTTCATCTGGCAAACCACATCAGGGAACTAATCCAGCAGAAAACTAACTTTTTTTTCCCCCAAAGCTGAGTTTTCATTCAGATAAACTCCCTACTTCAGCTTATTCATGTCTACACAAACAGCAATGATGGCATGAGGGAGGCAGTACAAACAACCCGTGGTGTAAGACAAAGTGGGACTCACCCTTTTAGCAGCAGCAGCCGTTTATCCTGCTTTAGTTCATCATGGACCTGTGGCATTAGTTAAGTGGTGCCAGTCACAATATGGATTATCTAACTTTCCTGCATATTACTTTCTCAAGTCAATTAGTGGCCAATTCTGACTAAGCCAATGTAAGCCATTCTTAACATGCAGTGAAAAAAGCTGTTTGGTAATTTATACTGTTCATTCACACTGTGCATGCATACACAGGAATGCAGAGGCAACAACAGCAACCTCTACTTGATCCTATAGGAAATTCCTGACAGTAATAAGAGCTGGTCTGACCAGCCTCTGTTGAGAAAGTTCTGTGATACTGTAAAAATCATTCCATTCAACTGTGTTGAAGTTTTACATAACCTTTAGAAAGAAAGAACACCTGGGTAGATGCCAGAAGCCTTAACAGCAAGCCAAAGACCACAAAAAATAAACAAATAACTCTCAGGCTGACTAGTATTAGGTCTTTCCATCCATTATTCTTAACATTTAATGAGTAAAACATACTCTGAGACATGCCAGTCTAGATTGCCTAGGGTCTGCCCTTTCCTCTGAGAACTGTAAGTCACCCTGACTGAGAGTTTTGCTTCACAGAAATCTATAATTCCAAGATTTCAATAAATGTTCATGAAGGCCAATTGTTTTTCATTATTTTCCGTAATATTCTGCATAGCTGATTTAATATTGCCCAATCTGGTTAGAGATCTAGTCCTAACCCAAAGCTGGAATTTTGGAATCTAAAGGTTTCTAGTCAGCAGATATTTTGGCTGCACTGACCAGAGTTGAGCAGACCCTGAGCAGGCTTTCAGAAGTGCTCCCAGGAAACCAGAAACACTCACATTTATTTCATCCTTGCTTCTGATTGTTCCAATGCTGCCTCCAGTCCTTAGGTATCTATTGATCCTGAAGCTTGCAGAAATACAGAGCACTACAGGTGGTATGAAACACTAATATACCAAAACCCAGCATGTATTATCCACACTTCAGCTCTCAGTGTAAGGGTTCACTTGCATTTTGGGAGAGTGCCAGAAGATGCAGGCCAGACCCACAGCTCCTGGCATGAGCACAAGAGGAATTTTGAGCACCAATAAAGCAGCACCACATTTTCCTACCACACTTACCCATATAGGCTTCCTGATCTGTTGTCAGAACTAACTGTGCTGAACATCCCTAATTAATGGCTAGCCATGTCCTGTGTACGCAGGGCTTGATTGAAATACTCAGGACCAGCGCTTTGGTTGGCTCCACTCTTATCTTACTTGAAGCTGATAAAAGGAGTGCGTCTACCCTTACTGCCGCTCCTCACAAATCCCTGGGCAGAAGCAATCACTTTCTGGCAGATTCTGTCAACAACAAACAGCAGCACTTTTCTGCAGTGTCACACCAATCTCACCTCTGGAGCAGTCAGGCAACAGCAGCATCTGAGCAATTTTCTCTGTCCCCATTCCTATGCGTGCCTTGATGGTGAGGCTGTAGGGAGAAGGAAGAAGCAAGGTATCAAAAGCAAGAGATGTTTACCAACTGCTTTACAGTGCTCCCAGGTTGTTAGCTCTTGCAGTTACAGGAATGACTTCTGATCTTAAGCAAATGGCACAGGGTGTGAAAATTGATCAATATTTCTTCACCAGCAGCTGCATTTTGAAAGTTACCTCCAGCACAAGGCTGCGAATTTAGTACCCAAGAAAATTCTCCAGGAGAACTACATTGACACTGAATTTAGTAAAAAAACACTGTGTGATGTTCCTGTGTTTACTTATCTCTGTTTATGTTTTTTTTGCCTTCCATCTATGCAAAGTGGAAAAACAACAAGCTAAATAATAAATGACAGCATTTCAGCATCTGAATATTGTAACTTAAAGTGATACTACCAGTTAGACCTAACTGAAAATTAATATCTTTTTCCTAATATATAAGCAAAAAAACCCTAGAACAAATGTAACTACACCTCCTCTTTTTAAACTCAAAATACTAGCCCCATTATACAGTTAGAAAACTCAAATGAAAACAAGAGTTGTTTGAATTGTAAGTATTCTCCAGAAGTAAACATTTTCAAATGTGGGTAATACATACATGTTTTCTGAATACATGCAAAAATGACATCTCTTTTATTTGTGTGAAACATTTTATAGTCCTAATTCAGAACAGTCGTTTGTTATGACAGTATTTTAAAATGTGATAGGTTTTAAGCAAGCACCTAAACTTTAACATGTTTAGTTTAGAAGTCCTTGTCAATCACAGCAGGTAGAGGAAGACATCGTAATGGTAAGAGTAATCTGTCTCTTCAAAGTTGTTGCTGTTTAAGATAGGAAAACCAAAATCCCTTCCTGAATTAACATGTTGTGATTTTTATCATAACACTCTTCCTATGAAACATCGTGCCCACAAGTGTTAGGGTAAAAGTTCTAGTGCTGATTTAGCTGAATTGCACACAAATGTACATCACAGATTCTCAATTCTAACAGGCATGGTACTTCAATACAAGTCTGGAACAAGAACATAGCTTCATCTAAATCAGTTTAAGTTAGTAACAAACATAAAGCACACCATGAAACAAGATACCATGAAGCTGAAGGGTTAGCCTGTATCTACGAGAAATGGTTGAGCTTAGAACAATTGGAGCCAATAATTGTAGCAGCACTGGGAATGCCTTATCCCCTAAGATTTGTGTAGCCCTGCAGAGCACTCCCTGCAAGCAATCCCTGTGGAAACAGCCATTTCAAATCTTCAGCAATGCACTTCTGTCCTCCTGTTGAAGACCAGTGTTCCCACAGGAGACATGAAAGAGCACATCATCATAGAACCATAGAATGTGCTGGAGCTGGAAGGGACCCCAAAGATCGTCAAGTTCCAACCCCCGTGCCATGGTCAGGGACACCTTCCACTAGACCAGGTTGCTAAGGGCCCCATCAAGTCTATCCTTGAACATTGCCAGGGATAGGTAATCCACAGCTTCTCTGGGCAACCTCAGCACCCTCACAGTAAAAGACTCTTCCTAATATCTAATCTAAACCTACCCTTTTTCAGTTTAAAACCTTTGCCCCTTGTCCTGTCAGTATCTAACCATATAAAAAGGTCCTCATCCTCCTTTTTACAAGTTCCCTTAAGGTGCTGGAATATCGCAACAAGGTTTTCCCAGAGCCTTCTCTTCTCCAGGCTGAACTGCCCCAGAGCTCTCTGCCTGTCTTCATAGGAGAGGTGCTCCATCCCTCAGGAACACCTCGTGGCCTCCTCTGGACCCACACTAACAGGTCCACATCCTTCCTGTGCTGGGGACCCTAGAGCTGGATGCAGTGTTCAGGGGTCTTAGAAGGGCAGAGCAGAGGGGCAGAATAACCTCCCTCAACCTGCTGTACACATAACTTTTGATGCAGCCCAGGACATGTTTGGCTTCCTGGTATGCAAGCACACAATGTTGGATCATGTCCAGCTTTTATCCACTGGAATCCCCAACTCCACAAGGGTGGTCTCAATAAGTTCTTCTACCAGTCTGTGCTCATGTCTGGGCACTCAGGCCCCAGCCCAGGTGCAGCACCTTGCACTTGGACTTGGTGAACTCCATAAGGTTCTCATGGACCCAGTTCTCAAGCTTGTCCAGGTCCCTTTGGATGGCATCCCGTCCTTCTGTTGTGCCAACTGCACTGCTCAGACTTGTGTCATCTGCAAACTTGCTGAGGCTGCACTCGATCCCACTGTCTGTGTCATTGAGGAAGACATTGCAGACCAGTGATCCCAAAACAGAGCCTGAGGGACATCGCTCATCACCAGCCTCCAGCTCAACACAGAGCCATTGACCACAACTCTCTGGCTACAGCCAGCCAGCCAATTCCTTATCCATCGAACTGTCCATCCATCAAATCCA
>QWTY01036986.1:990-18746 GCA_008033365.1 Pseudorectes ferrugineus
GTTTGTTTGTTTAGGCCTGAAGAAACCAATTGAGGGTTGTTACTGAGGCAGTGGGTTCTCTGTCTTTTTAGCAGTGTTGCAGGACACAGTACTGAAGAAAGTGGCATGTGTGTCCTTGAACCTTGCACCCTTAAGAATTATTTAGCACTTAATCATTTCTTTGAAGGAAAGACTCAAAACATGAAATAGACTTACAAAAACTTGAAATTTCATTTACTCAGTCCTATTTAATTTACAGGGTATTTTTCCCCACTGACATCACTGAACTATCCTTCTGACAATGCAGATTTATTTGTCTGTGCCCAGATTCACTTTTTGTTTATGAACAAATCTTTTTGTTGGGAGTATGTTTTGTATTGTTTGTTCTCCACTTTTGCTCCATGGAGGACCTGTATTCCTTAGAAATTGTAAGCACAAACATACTTAGGCTGTGATGAAGAGCACCAGCTGGTGTGAAGTAAGCTCCTTTATGAAGTGCTGATGCTGAATTTCATTAGTGACCTGAACTCCTTTTGCTGTTCTGGTTCTGGTCGGAGTTTAGTAGCTGGGTCACGTGGGAGACATTGTTCTTTCACATTATCTTTCTGATGAGATAAACGGGGATTTAGAATGAGGGCACTAGCCCCATTTTTGATAGAACCCAGATTTTCACCCCTGCATCTCTGTTTTGCCAGACATCTAATCCTAATACATTTCAAACACATCTGTTAAGATGACATCAAAATGGGAATTAAACTGTAACACAGAGCTTAAAAAGGCAAATTTCTTAATTTCATTTGACTGTCACAATTCATTGTATTTCTCCTTTTTTGTTGTTTCTTCTCACTCCTTTGTATTTTGTTTTAATGTAATGATTTTATGTCACATAAAGGCCTTGGGGAAAGGCTGTGGGGAAATGGAGTGGACTTTTACTAACAGTTAGAGAACTGGATTTAAATACCCTATATTTGAGTAAGAAAGTTTCATGGATTTTAGGTTTGGTTCAGTCTGTTGCTTAGCATGTGAGTGAATTTCAGATTGCTATTTGCTTAAAAGTTTAGCATTTATATTTATTAAATTATTTATATTCTTCCTTATTTTTTCAGACTTCAGCGTCAACAGACAGATAAACAGGATTTCAGTGATGTCCACAAACCAGAGAAACTAAGGTATGAGGATCTTGAAGAACAAATTCATACTCTTGAAGGTAAGTTTTAGTGCATTTCAGACAGCTTGTTTAACACCTTAGTGCTTAACAGTTATAGGACAACTGTCTTCATGGTTTTAAGACTGTACTTGGAGAGAAAAATTTCTGACTGATTTTGGAATTAAGGAAAACAAATGTCTCAGATGATGAGGGATTAATTTTCATCATTCTTGCATCTTTAGATAAGTGTATGTAGTAATAAGCAGACATTAAATTGAGTTGGTTCTGAAATTCGTAATGTAATTTTGTTCAGAAATCTTGCATAACCTTGTTCTGATTAACGCTGTAGGTCTGGAGGTTGTTTTGGAATGCTTTTAAATGGTGTAGAATTTTTCTTTAAACAGAAAAGTGTACTAGTATGTGAACTAAATTGAGGTTTATTATATTTGCTGCATAAATTAGAACCAGGTTATAAGTCTAAAGATAAGTTTCTGTGGCTATTGCATGCACTCTTGATTTTTTCCTTCAGTAACTGAGGCTTAAATAGTATTGTGAATTAGAAGTTGCTCTAGGGTGTGTGTAAGTGTGTGAAGTACTCTTGCAATTATGCTCTCATTAATCAGCATCTCTGAGTAGTTTTGGGACATGTGGTTAAGTTATTGAAACCTGAATTTTATCCTAACTTCTTTTTTTTCTGAGGTCAGCATTTTATTTATTTGCATTTCTGCTCTCTGTGATTGCATGCTATAAAATGTTTCCTTCTCTCTAAATGCTACAGGGTCAGTTTTCAAAAATCTTTGATGTAACTAAGGTACTGTAGAAAGAGGAGGATAATAAAACTTAATGTACTTTATAGCCATTTATATATGGAGTGAGACACAGAAGCACAGTTTACTTAGTTTTTCAGCATTTGAGTGACATCCTAATGTTGAACCTGAGCAGCCTGATCTCTCATGAAACTGTGGGTTTAAAGTAGGTGAGGTTGTCAATGAGGAAGATTTGAACAGCAAGCTAACTTTTCCTATTTCCAGATCTCTTTAGGTCTGTGAAGTCCTGAGGCTGGTGGACATGTGGCATTGTGTGGTGTAACTAAACTCATAGTTGGTGAAGAGACTGTGATTGTTGTATGGGAGAGTTAGGGATATTTTCTTTGAAACCAGTGATTCTGACTGGTGTGAGTGGTTTCCTGGGTCCCAGACTGGCTTATGCTTTTGGTCGTGGTTAGGTCATATGGAAGGTGGAGTGGAGCCTTTGCTCATTCTCCTGACCCTGTGAGGATATGGCTTTCAGTATTTTAAAAGGAACCAACCAAAAAAAGATGTTTGTTTAAACAGCAGATGTGCTGATAGTGTTTAGTGATAACTAGCAGAAGATAATGCCTCATCTGTGCATTTCTCTGTGAAGCTTTACTCATTACTCAGTTGGTTTTATTTATCTCATTTAGTTTCCTTTTTATAAGCTTTAAATGTATTATTTGAATGTGAACCAAGCCTGTAGCCACTAATGGTTTCTAGTCATCTCACATTTAAATTAGACTTATATTTATTTGTTTACTTTTGTATGAGAGACTTCTGGGAATATGTTACATATTTCACTTTTATTTTATTACATATGACAACAGACTGGCATTTTCTTGGCAATTAGGGCTGAGTAGATGCTGTGCCCAAGTAAGGTACTACTGAATCATTTGGTGATGTGTGGTGGTCAGTAATTGTAAGAGTTCACATGTGCTGATGATTTCTCAATCAACAGTATTTTAGGTGGGTCAGACTGCATGAAAAGACAATCTCAGTATGTAGGAGGAAAGCAGAATGGCTAAAAAGGGAAGGAGGTAGCTCAGGAGAAATTGCAGGGAGAGGTGGGTAAGGAAGTAAAATCTAAGAAGTAAATACAGAGAAAGATGCAATGAAGGATGAGGTGGGTAACAGTTGAAAAAACAATGAATTGAAGGAGATACCAGAAAATATGGAAGTCTTTTAGTCCTAGTGTGAGTGAGTTCTAGAAAGAAAAGATCAGCAGATTCTCCTGGCAGCAACTGCTTTTAGGCGATGAGCTCATCTTAAGGGAATAATGCATCTCTTGCTGTCCACCCTTAAAAAGGGAGTGAAAGTGTACAGAGTTACCTTTTTTCTCCTTTGCAGAGTAGTTAATTTAAGATGTTTTATACTATAATGGTTTTGGTTTGGGTTTCTTTGTTTGCTTATGTTGTTAGCATTCATTTTGAAGTTAGAAGTAATATTTAACCAGGACAAATTTATAAAAAGAATTTTTTGATTATTTAAATATTACATACCCTGATGCTTATTGGTGCCTCATATGGAAATAATGTTTTTATTGATAGCTTTATAATTTAAAGAGAGAGCAACAGAACAGATTTTATTTTGAGTGTGATAGCCCATTATTTTGGTCTTACAAAAACCCCCGTATATAGAATTTATTTTCCTAGGTGAAACTGGTAGGAATTCCTCTTGCTTTTGTAAGAAACTGAAAACATTCTCCTAACTTAGTTAGACTGACAACTTGACAGAATTTTTCCGTTATGCTTTCATCTATAGTTCCTTTAAAAGAGTTCTAATGTAAAGAAATTCAAACCATTCGGAGAGAGAGAGGCTGATCAGTTTGGTTGACTTGCTTTTTTCCATGCAAAATATTTCAGTTTTATTATAATGAGAAAAAGAAAAATGCTTGATGGTATTTGAAAGACGAAAAATTGATGTTTTCTAAAGCTTTACCCAAAACCCTAAAGAGATATATCAGGTATCTGTGCTCTGTTACACTAAATGCTTGGGAGAATAGTCCTGTGTATTTCAGGTTGGCTATCTAGAGGTAATGGCCACATCTTGTTTTATCTCTTTTTTTCTATCTCCCATCAAATGAGATAATAGCAGTCTGCATACTTTGCAAATAAATAATTAAGAAGCAGTTGAGTATCACAGCAGTGATCAAAGAGGAAGGACAGTAATTGTGTTTTTGTGAATTCAGAGCCACCTTGCACAGGGAGAAGATAGTATAATGTAGAATATCTGAGTTAGCAGCATCCATCCTGTGCACTGAAGAAGGCAAGGGTGTGCCATTAAAGAGTGTGCCATCAAATAGTTAAAGATTGTTTTTATATGCATAAAAAGGATGAGCTGAACTTGGACATACAATTTTTCTGTGACTTGTATCTTGCTTATGTAAAGAAATGAAAACATCTTGGGTTCCTTTGTATATTTCTTCAGTTTTGGCTTTATAAACAGATGTGTTCCAATAGCTAATTTCAAAACTAACAATTCTGTAATTAAGGAAGCAAGTACAGCTTATGATAATTCTTAATTCTAAGGGAGATGATCAAGTTGAAGGGAAAATGCTCAATTAGTGCTGATATTTTTGTGTTCTAATTTAGCCATTCCCACACTGTGTGTCCATTGCTGTGCTCCACTTTTGCAATTACAAAATAATGAAGCTATTGTTCAAATTTCTTCTCCAGCTCAGGGGGACATACCAGAGGAGTGTGAAAGTGATGTCTTGCATCCATCTGGGGACATTGTCAATGGAAACGGTGTCACAGCCCCTGTGCCAGCAACAGCCACTTCACTGCAGGACTTAAGTGAGTTCTCAGCTCAGACACAAAAGAAAGTACCCTTTTTAAATGTCAAATGTGTAACACAGAAAGCCAAGTATTTAACAGTCTGTAAGTATGTATGCTGGTGTGGTTGAAAAATTTTCCAAAAAGTGCCAATTCTGTACTAAAGAGGAAGGAGTGTTTTCTTTTGCTGTTCTGTATGAGGATGACTTTTTTCACCCTGGTTTTAGTTAAATTTGGTTTCAATTTAAACATTCTTGCCACCCATCCCAACCCCTTTGTCTAGCATCTGGTGAGATGATTTTTTTTCTTTAGGATAATTATTAAATATAATTTCTGCTCTTGACAGGAATGAGACATTAAATATTTTGGTTTGAAGTATTTTATGTACTGCTTGTGTGGATTTTTTTAACATTTATTCTTGACTCTGTTGGTGAACTGTATTATCCCAATGCAGTTTCAATTCTTTGGGTAGATGAGAATGATTTCAGTCAGCATATGCTGCTTTTCTAATTGTTCTAGATGGAAACATTATGGTTTTTATTTAGAGAAAAGCTATGTAGCTTCTCATGATTCCCAGAACTTAGTTTGCCCATCTCATTGCTCTCTGATGCTGTTCTTTGTAGACAGCCTTTTAAATACACCGGTCACATCAGCAGTGTGTCCTGCAGTAATTTTCAAAGGGGTTTTAAATACTTTGCTTTATAAATATAAAGAATTGTATCCAAACACATTGCAGAGGGGGAAAGAATATAGTAACATGGACTTTGGGATAATAAAGGTTTAATGAGAATGCTCATGAAAGGAATGAGAAGTGCATCGATCTGTCAGATCTCTGGCCTCTACTTTGGTTCTACTTCTTAACTCTTGGTGAGTCATTTATCAGACTAAAAATGTTTAGAGGTGGGAAAACACATTACCCAATACCCAAGAATAAGTTTGGTGTATGTATAAACAATATATCCAGTTGTTTTTCATTTACTGTGAACATTATACGGGAACCTGGTACTTATTTGTATGCTCTTGTAGTGATTACTGAACTACATAAATCAAATGACAGATGTTGAAATAATTTTGCACAGCGGTGCTGGATCAAAGGCAGATTGAAGAACAGAACAGAGAAGTTGACAAAAACTTAGAAGAAGAAAGGAAAGCAAGAGAAGAAAGGAGAGAGAAAGAACAACAGGAAGCTTTGGAAAGCGAGCAAAAAGAAGTGGAAAAGCTTAATGAAGAGGTGGTAATTTAATTAATTTCTGACAGTAATGCAGCTCTGTAGTGCCTTGCAGTTTAGGATTGTTATATGTGTTACTCGGTTAAAAATAGATTTTATTCCATGAAGTGAAAGTAGTAGAGACTAAGTTATTTTATGTACTTGTGTGATTAACCAGAGTGTCACTAGAGTGTCTCCTTATGCCAAGTAACTTTTTCACTGGAAACAGATGCTTTTCCTTCCATGCTTCATGTAACTGGAAGCTACAGTTTTATGGCCACTGTCACCATGCTGTTGGAACAACCTGAACATTTGCTGTCTCTGTGGTGTGGCCACTGCAAGTGCACCACCAGAACATGTGAATGTCCATCTGTTCATTAGCCTCTGTCAGGGTGTCCAGGGTACTCTGGGAAGCAGAGGGTATAAGGAGACCTTGAGTTTGCTTAAATCCCTTTGAGCTTAAACACTACATGTTTAAATAGTGTTCTGCATTTTTAGGTCCTGTTTAATGCTGTTTAGACTGGTGTGTTTTACTGAGGTTAACATGAAATTCTGCATTTATTGCAGATACTAAGGTATAAATGTGTTTTTCTAATCAGTATTTAATTTTTATTTTTGTGTCTTAAAGTATATCCAAGACTCAATGAAAACAGATGAACAAATAGAAGATAAAGAGGAAGTAAAATCTGAGCATAGTAACACTGGTGCTGAAAATAATGTAAAGGATCCTCCTTCAAATCCATTAGAAAAATACATGAGAATAATTCAGCAAAGCAGAGAGCAGGAACTGGCAAACAAGGTGATTATTCTCAAAACGCAGTCCCAAATATATTATTGACCAGATATGTTATATATAAATTGGTGTCTTGCTAGGCATGCTTAGGAATGAAAACAATATTCACATTTTTTCTTCATTTAGAAACTTTATGTAACAACCTGCAGAGTGTTTGGATTTGTGTAATGTTTGGAAAAGTGTGATGATCCAAAAGAAAAAACACTGAAAACTTTCTTCTATAAGGGTTGCTGGTGTTCTCTGGGTAGGGGGTTTGTTAGTTTGTTTTTTAAGGTACTAGGACAGTATTTAAATGTCCTCAATTTTCAGCTTAAACTGTGTTTAAATACAGTTTGAACCTACACAGGTCAGTTTGTGTTCCTCTGACACAACTGATAGAATTTATTCTGGCAAAATGGGAAATTGGACTTTAAAAGAAGAGGTATGGGTGGACATTGCTTCAATGAAGGAAAGCAGGTTGCTTTTCTTCAGACATGATCCCAATCTAAATTTCCAAAGTGTTACTATTCTAGATCCAATGTAGCATTTGTAGAAATAGGGTTGGTCCTTCAGAAGATTTTTATTTTCAGTTATGTGCCTTAAAAATACAGATACTATTAGAGTCACTTAAACTTTGACTTTAGAACTGGTTAGAGAAAGTGTATTTTCCTCTTTGTTGCCAGGATTCAAAAAAAGAAGAAATAAGAGAAGTGTCACTTTCAGAAGGACTTCTATCTACTGAAAAGGATGATAGGTAAGGCTCATGTATTAATCACTTCAATATAGTACTCCATATTAACAAATAATATTAATAATAATAAATAATTCTAAATTAATATGTAGTTTTAATACGAATTACATTAAGAGACATCTGCCTCCTTAGAAAGCAAAATAAATTAGTAATCAAAAGCAAGTGTGTTGGAAAAATTGAGCATCTTTCCAATTCTTGTACATGCAAGTTAAGCACTGTTTGGAACTCACATCTGAGAGCTGCACTCCATGATCTGTTTCAGTAGCTGTGGCAGTCACAACTCTCCATCTGCAACTGAGCAGCATCCAAATTCTTTGACAGAAAGCTGGAGTTTGAGGGATTGTTCTTATGTGATGACCCCCTGGGTGAAGGTTTGTCTGTGCTGCACCTCACCCATAGTCTGTTCCTAGCTTTGATTTTTCAGTAGCATCGTGGCCTCTTAACACACTTTATTCAGAGATTTTGTCTGCCTGCACTGGGTTACAACAGCCCAGGCATTTCCTCTGGTTCTCTTTTAGGCATTGATAATAAGGATATGTAGGTTTTAGTTGCTTGCAAGGGAAAAAACCAAACAATCCTCCATCAAATCTTTCAGTTTATTTGAAGATGGAGAATTCAAAATAAGCAAAAAATGTGGAGCAGATAGAAAAAAAAACCTGTAAAGGTTCACCATAACCATAGTAATGATTGACTATTATCCGTGCTGTTGAACATAGCAGGCCCTACCCTGCTGCTCCTCAATTGGCACCAGTTGTGTTGTTTTCACTCGGTGAGCACTACAGAAGATAGTTCTGCTTTTTGAGATACAGGTGATGGCTTTCAGTTAATGAAGGCCCAAATCCTCCTCCTTTAGGGCTGGGTTTATTGCCAGCAGTTCACTGAAACAGCAAGAGAACTGCAGCACAGACAGTCTCTTCACTTTTGTTTTAAAATGAGTATTAAGATTTAAGATAAACTACATTGGACTCATAACACCTTCTTTTCCTCCCTCCTGTAACCAATACAGTGTTGCAGACATTTCTCATGGAGACGTGGATGAAAGCTTCTGGTGAACAATAGCTACTGATTCTTTAATTGTTATTATTAGAAAGATGTTTTTAAAGTAGGTTTCTGCATATAATAAGTGTTAGGCACCAACATTGCAGGCTGTGTAATTATAAATTAATAAAGCTGATTTTGAACTGTTTCATCACTTCAGTCATTGACTTCAAACAGTGAGTCCTGATGTGTTACTAATCCAGGAGGAAGCCCTTGGGTGGGGTGGAAGAAAGAACAAAGCAGGGAACAAAAACTGATCAGTATGTTTGGGTAGATTTGCGCTGGCACGGAATTCCTCTAACCTTTGTCAACTTTGCCAACCCCCACCCCCCAACCCCTTCTCCTCCAAATGGTTCAAAGTGTGGATGAAAGGAACAAAGAATTCCGTCATCATCACCTGCTTTTAAAGGTGTCCTGTGGAGGCACTTGGCTCACACAGTTTCAGTGTGTGGAGTGTGACAGACCCAAACTAAGGTGCCCCTTCTGCTGCTATGGCAGGGGCAGGAGCCACTTTCAAAAGCAGCCCCTCTCATAGATCACCTCATTGGTATTAACCAGCCCAGAATGGAGAGATTAAAATAAAAATGCTATTTAACTCATCTTTATTTAAGCTTTGTATTTTGTAGGTAGATTATAGGCAAGATCATTAAACTTTATTTACAGTATAAAATACAGTAGTTTTTATCAATGAAGTAATTTTGGGTGGCAGCATATATTACAACTTGCACTGCATTTGAGGCTGCTCATCTTGACCTAACTACAAGAACATGAAGCCAAGTTTGACAGAATTTAGGGGCAAAAAACAAAGTTCTGTCTTGAATTCACTGGATGTTGAAACACAACGTACCAAAACCGTGACAGATACAAACTTTGCTTTTTGAAATGAAGCTAAAATGTGATGTGGTGGCTATTCTAATTTTACATGCTGCTTAATTTGCTGTTGCAGCCACTCTGGCCTTTACGGAATTTCTGAGAGACTGCTCCTGTTGGATGTTGGGAAGGGGTAGTGCTTGTTGCATTATGCTGGCCTGGAACAACTACCACTACTGCATGCTGCACACAGCTGCTGCTGCAGCTGCACCTGCAGGGCAGCCCTGCCCCATGCAGGAGGGCAGGGAGCTCTGGAACAGAACGTGTTTCACTTCGGATAGAGACATAAAGCCTAGAGATGCACTGCCATGGAGTAGCTGTAGGTCTGGGTTCAAATAAGCATACACAAGTGTTGTCTATTATCTACAAATATTTATTTTAACACTTGGATGTAACTACAGGAAGCCCTTGGCACTGATAGAAAATATTGATTCACTGTTAGGTTACAAAAATTTATACATAGCAAAATTTAATGCTCTTTACATAAAAATATTAGACTACTTAAACAAAACTTCAAAAACTCCCAGTAATAGCTACACTGAATTAGAAAAGAATTAGGCTTTAAGACACTGCCTCCATTATTACCCTTATGCAAACACTGGGCTAGAACATCACCTGCATTGCTGTAGAAATGTCTCCTTCATGCAACAGGTAAGAACGTACACTAGGCTATTTTGTCATATTTGCTCTACATCAATCAACTTTGCCCCTTTTTTGAAACTGTCAAATTAGACTTCAATATTTAACAAAAGAAATTATATTTGAAGTTAATACCCCCCAAAAAATGCCTTTTCTCTTAATACTGATTTGAAGGAATTTGTGCTTCCTTTGATGTATATTCAGCAAACAGTCAAAACTACCAAACCACACGTCAGCTTAGCAGGGGTATGACTTGAATATTTAATTTTTTCAAATGAATGATGTATTTTTACTTTTCCCCCCCAACATTTATATATATATATATATATCATATAGAACAAACACCAAATATACCATCACTAATACTCAAGATATCACTGAATGCTTCTGAAAAAAAACATTAATTAGAAGGCAGACTTCTATGGGAAATGACTTTAAAATGGCACCAGTTTGTTTGTTGTTTTTTTTTTTCTGAACACCACGTTTTTCTTAGTGTGCTAATTAATTTGTAAAAAGGAAAACACATAAGCACTGACTATAAATTTGCTAAGCACCAAGATAGAGAAAGGTGGACATCCTGTATTATTTTTATGGCTGCAAATTTTATTGTTTGTGTAAAACTCTGCAAACTTTCTCATCCGCTCATTTGGAATAGTCAGATCAGTGTCATTTTAATAAGGTAACACTTTCACTTACTTAAAATGTAGGATAATGGTCTCCTGCCACTATATAAATGCTAAGACATTTATAGAAAATAAATATTAAGGCAAAGCTGACATTTATTTTCAAAGAAGGGGATCATTATCCAGATCCAGGGATCTACATTCCATTAAATAGTTAATAAAAAGATTAGAAATTGGGACATCTGCTCAACACTCAGGTGAGCACAGGGACATGACGGCTTCATCGTGGCTGCGTGTGGCACAGGAGTGGAGCTGCTCCCCTGGCCCAGGCAGGGCCGTTCCCAAACAGCCCCCCTGCAACCTGGGAGGTGCTGCAGCTGTGCCACCACACAAACACGAGCTCCTCTCAGAAATCCCAGCTGGGCACGGCTTCCTTTGGGAGGTGCTCCATCGCATGCCGTGCATGTGCCTGTGCCTGAGGTCTGCACAGATCTACTGCCTGCTCGGCTGGGGCACCTGCCACTCTTTGTGCAGGGCGGCATGCTGTAGAACAAGTCAAATATTAAATACCAAAAGTCTCAAAGAAGAATAATTTGGTCACTTTTTGTAAAGTGTTGCCTTTTAAAATGCCTGGAATAAACCCTCCATTCTCTGTTAGAAAGGATGGAAGATTACCCATGGGAAGATTTCCCTAAAAAAGTTTTCCAGGAGCCGGAATGTGAAGCTTTTACACTTCTAATTTTGTTTGGTAGACACACATCTGTACTGCAGAGCAGCTATTTGCTGATTTGTCAGAGCTACAGAACTCTTCTGCTGAATTACTGTGGCAAACATTTATGTGTAAGAATTGAGTTGCTCTTTTGACCGAGACTGGATATCCTGAAGCTCCTGCTCTTCTTTTGCTTTGATATCTTGGTAGGCCTGCATTTTGCTTGCATCCTTTAAGTAGGCCCAGTTAGAAGACAGTATCATGAGGAAGTGGATCTGGAAGAGAAGGGTGAGCATGATGGCGAGTGAGCATGTCAAGAGGCAAAGCAAGCTGCTAGTCAGATTAATAGACGCTCTTTAAAATAACGACCAAAAAAAAAAGTTATTCTACGTTAATAAGCATTCTGTTATTAAAACAAGCACAGAGGCTATTTTTCAAAGATCTCTAGAATTTGGCATGCTAATAACTCAGTTGGTTATTCACAATTTAGAGAAAGTTAGTACAACGATATTAAAATGAGCTACAGAGTTGTACGGGTCAATTAAAATGCAGAATGGGGGGAAGCAGGAATACAGTTTTGTACGTGGCAATATACGGAATCTGTAAACTACGAGGTGCTCAGAAGAACTGCTTTCTAAGGTCGTGATGTTTATGCATATCCAAGCCCAGAGCCCGGCAGGTCTTTTCCCCCAACAAGCAGATGAGAATTCCACCCTCCCCCTGGAAAAAAACCTGAAACTGTGAACCGTTTTATTTATGCAAACAAGGCTACATTAACACATTGAAAAATTAAACATCGAAACATGAGTCCAAAACTAAGCAAAAGCATGCAATCTCTGGGTTAAGAAGTTTTAATCCTGTATTTTTATAGCTACATTTTAAACTTCCATTGTCCAACCTCAGGTGAAGAGTTTTATATTGTATATAGCAAACAGTTCCTTTTTTTTAATTATTATGTGTTTGTTTTTCTAGTTTGTGCATTCATCTCTTGCCAACTTCTTTTGCCCATACTTCACGCAAAAACATCTACATCTGAAAACATTGATCCATTTCTCCTTCTTTTTTCCCCCCAACACTGTAAAAAGGTCCCTGTGATCTATGCATGGTTTTGCTTCCTGTGCAGTCATACTTACATTTTTGAGATCTGGCTACTGAGAAATCAGTTACTAAAGTGCAGCCATACAAGAACAGAAGTTATTTATATGCTGTTTCTTACTAGTTCAGGGTCCACAAGAAAGTGTGATTGTTTTACGCAGAGCTAAGACAAGGATTTATTTTCTTAGAGAAAGAGTATCATTTGGCACTTACTTAAGAGAAAATAATTGATTTCATCATGCATGGAATCACTTGGAAATACAAGCAAATTAATTCATAATACGTGGTCTTCTGATCTCTGCCAAAATAGACTGGCACTACTTTATTATTCCTTTTCTTTCATATCATATATATTTTATATGCTTGGAGGGTATTTGTATTTGGTGTTCATGGTGAAGAATAAATTAGTACATCTGACCCTGAACTGTTCCAGTATTTGTTTGAGATGACTGTTAGAACTCAAGTGGAGACTTGAAATGAAAACATCCCTTTTTCAGAAGGATGCTTTATAAACACCCCTGCAGTAACTGAATCCTCTCAACATGAAAAGATAGCCAGATCTCATCCACATCATAGTTCATATACAAGAAGTCATTTCATTAATCTGATAAGCTAAACGATGCTTACTGAAGCTATTTACAATTACTGTAACAAAATTCAGAAAGCTAGACTTTTAGTCTAGGGTGTCAGTGGTATTTCAAGCTACGCAATGCAGCTTTTTACTGGGCTTATACAATTTAGAATTTAGTGCAGCAATCTTCCCGACTCTTAAACTTCAAAACAGCATAGTTATATGTAGTAGCCATCATGTAGATCAGCTGGTGGAAGAGAACAAAATACAGGAGAGTAAGATACAACAAGGTGACGGCTCAAGCCCACTTGGGCAACTCTTGATACTTTTACAACAGACGTTACTCTGAGCTCCTTCCAGGGTGAAGATGCAAATAAATAACCTGCCATTTCTCTGGGGAGGATAACCCAGTACAAACCCTAAGGCTATTTTGTCAACCAGTTGTGAGTATTGGGCTTGGCTGGCACAAGGTTAGCAGCTGGCCGCTACAGGAAGCGTTAGACATAGGAACGAGTCATCTTGTTAACGTCCCTTTTCCCCGCCGCTACCTGGAACGGGCACTGCAGGGCTGGACCAGTCAATCTGCCTGGGTCCAGGCAAAGGAAACCAAGAGGTTACAAGCAGCTGATCAAATAAACTACAAAAATGAAAATAAATAGTGGAAATAAAAGCAGAAATAGTGGACAGAAGTAGGATTTTGAAAGGACATGCAAATAATTTTTCCTAAGTATGTGGGAGGCGGGTTGAGATGATTTCTTAAAGGAAAAGTTGGGGACCTGCTGACTTGTGATGACCAAACCATAGCAGCAAATAATGGTGATTACAGCTCACCCTCCTTCATATCTAGTATCACTACTTCTAATATACACAAAATTAAATCTAAAAGCATCTTAAGCCTAAAATGAACATTTTTAATTATAAAACAACAAAAAATACTACCCACCAATGCTATGACAGTGGCACCAGCTCCAGCGCAAGCCACAATGAACAGATGATAAGACATGTAGAACTAGAGAAAAAAAAATGTTAAAAACATTGAAGTAATTAATTAGGAAGAGTATAAAATGCATTTCAAGTGTTCTAGAGAATAAGGATAATAAAACTGTCTTTGTAGCATGGTACTAAAGCTTTAGAAAATAAAAATGTACTGAAAATAAATTTTTTTTGGATGATGTAACAATTACTTCTGTGTTATACTTAAAGCAATCTCTCTATACTACTAGCAGGAGTTCTTCTCCAAAAACTTTCATTAGGTATTTATTACATGGTGCCCAAGTGACTTGTAGGCAAAAGCTGCACACAGGTTACGTTTCTATACCTCATTTGTGTTGCAGATGTTCTCCAAAATTGGGCCACAGGCTTTGCCAGGTACAGCATTCCAAGGGATAATACCTGAAATACCACAGAAAAGAAACCACTAATTTTAGCAATCAACACACACTTTCTATTCCTCTCATTTTTTCCACCCACTTGCCAGTTGTGTTCCCATTCTGGGCATCCGTGCGTTGACCAGTACAGCTTTGAGCTGGCAGCAGGAATTAAAAGAACTCCCTCAAGTTATGCTTTCTCCTCACACTGAGGGCTGCTGCCAAGGCATGTTCTCAGATGTGGTTTTCCCATCTGGCAGCCAAACAGTTGGTTGGGTTTTTGCACTTTGGGTCCAGTTGCACACTCTGCCTACTCCCCCACTCAGCACAGAAGAGAGAATCTGCATCTCAGAGGTACTTGGCACCTTTCAGGATAACACTTACTAGATGAGGTTCTACTTGAACAAGAAACTACTGTAGAAGGGTGTGAATATAGAGCTAGAGGGAAGAATTACAGGATTTTTTTCTGGTTTAGTTCCAATAGGTAAAAAGCATCAAGTGAACACTGCTACAAGAAAGTTCAGTCTGCTGCACCTCATATACTCCCAATTACTTTTCTTACATGACTGAAAGTCTGAAAAGCCAACAGAATCTAGCAGATTTAAAATAACATAAACTTTTAGGCCTGTAACAGATGTAATGCTTAAGCAAAACCCATTTGAATTAAGAGAAACCCAGTTTGTTTCCCCATACAACTTTGCATTTCAACCCAGCTGGTTGGAATTAGCAACTCTATAAGCAGCAGGTCATTGGAATTATCTCAGGATGGCATGGCTTTCAAAAAGATTTTATAGGATTTACTTCCAAGTCAGCTTCTTCTCTGCAACTGCTATATAGAATTCCAGCCTTTTAGCTACCACTTCCACCCAAAAATGTGAAGAAAGTTCAGTGACACATGTTGTCTGTTAGGGAGCTGCTCTCTCTCCTCATGCACTGAAACCCAAATGGTTTTACTGATCAGGGGAACAGTACAGCCCTATCCAGCACTAATACAGCTGCAAAACAACCAGGAGAAGCAGGAAGGTGGAGAAGCACATCTCCCTTCACTCCTAGGCTTTGCTGCTGAAGAAAATGTCTTCCCAGCCTCTTGCTGTGAGCTCCTAAAATAGAATGTAAATCTTTAACTGATTGAAGACTTCTTGCTTTTAAAATTAGTATATCTTTTCTTCTACTGGACTTACCTGGACAGGAGAGCAAAGCCAAGCTTTCTTACTTTTTCAACTTTGAATCCATTTTCTCAGCTTTGAATGACTTAGTCCAAAGAAAGAAACATTCCTAGAAAATGCTAGCTAGAATGAAGCCAAAAGTAATGGTGACAAAAGAACTTCTGCACAAGGGAAGCTGAAAAGATTAACTTCAGGAAAAACTCACCTTAAAAAATGAAAAGCCTGACCCTATTTTAAGTTATTGTCCCAGCTCCCTCAGATTTCTGCATGTCATCAGAAAGCAGTATTAATTCATTATTAGTTATGACAGACTTCTAATTGCAGGTTTTTGGTTTTTTAACTGAAAGTAATTGTCAGAGCAATGTTCAGACATTTACTTCATCTTTAAATGTAGAACAGCTTTCTGAAAGAACAGAATACATGTATATGGGTTCAAAACCCACAATCTGGTTATCTATTTCTCAGCACTGTTTCCAAGCAGTTTATTTTGAGGCTGATCTATTTTCAAACCTAATATTACAGTATTGGAAACCACTACAAAATCATTTCAGATAAGTGACTTGTCAGTTCAGTGAAATTGATTGCATCTGGAAAGAGAACAGCGTAATGTGAATTAATTAGAAAAGTAATAGCACATTCAGAGATAGAAGATGCTTTTGCATTTGATTCATCTGATAAGGCTGAGACAAAACTACTGAGGAAAGACTGAGGAGAAAGGATAAAGCTTTTAATCAGGATTAAAACGAGTACCGTATTGCCTGATGTCCACGCAGATCTGGTCCCCCGGAACGGTCACATTTGTCTGAAAAGATTTGATGACTTCACAAGTTGACCATATGTTATAGAACATAAAGACAGGCACAGCAGAGAAGCCGAAGACCCCGAGCCAGGCCACTCCAAGTACATAGGTGAGGAAAACAAACTGGGCAGAGAAAACACAAACACTTCGTGTTTATTCTTCGAAAAGACTACTTAAATTTTCCTTAAAAATGCTTCACAATAATCTTTAAGCATACTTTCAGAATTGAAGTAAGAAAACATTTGATTTTCAAGCACACAAAATCAGTATTCTCATTGCTTACAAATACTTTGGTAATTTAAGTGCTACTGAGAAAGTAATTCAGGCATTTCCTTTTTCATCAGCCTGCTTGAGTAAACAGATTACCCTCATGAAAGAGCAGCCCATTGATTTCTCAAGATTCTCAGCTAAGCAGGGATGCTGGTTGTAGGCTAAAACCAATAAATTCCAACAAAGATCAATTTAAGGGGTTTTTTTAAATTAACTATAACATACTAGCATTTCTGTACAACTTACAAATCAAAACCGTACAGTGAATCAATGCTCGCAGAGCTTCCCCATACTCCCTGATTTATTGAAATCAATTTGGAATGTAACATTTGAAAATACCTCTTTTTGCAAACATACCACGACTGTTAACAGCAGATCAGAAGGATTCAATTGGTCTAATACACATTGCCAAGCAGAAAATGGATTACTTCACCTTAGAGAATCATGGATTTGTCCACTGAAATTTGCTGGTTTGGGTTTGCTCTTTAAAACAAAACTACATTACGTGTATTTTCCTTCGTAAGATTATAAGATGTGGCACTGATTGCTTTGGAAATCTCCAGCTTCCCCCTCCCACTGAGCCCTTTCCCTTTTCCCTCCTCTTCTAAGTGTTATGGTGAAACAGTAGCTCTGGCATCAGTTCCTAGCTCCCTCCTCCTGGTGAGACTAAGATTTGGATCCTGCTTGGAAGGCGGGGGAATGCTGTTACATCTTCTGTGCTCTCTTCTCACCGTTAGCTGTGGCTGTTCTCTCTTAGCTGTAGGTGGGCTGGAAAGGCTTTACCTCCAGTAAAGCACTGGTGCCCTACTGTCTTACTTAACACTTACGTGCCAGAGGACAAAACCAAGGATGGGAAAGGCTCTCGGGGGGAGGATTCTCAGCCTGACCCAGAACCAAGGGACTGAACTAATGCTGCAGTGGTGGAAGTTTGCATCCCCACAGGGTTTTTCCAGAATAACCCTGCAAGTGTTAGAGCAAAAGCTGAACAACTGGTTAGGTTTCAGTCAACGGGGGTGGTGTGTGGGGAGGTAGAAGTTCTTGCAAAACTATGGCCCATAAAACCCCAGCTAGACTTTAATTTATAGACAACTCAACTGGAATACCCTATTTCATATTAGATAGCGCCTATACCAGACCTGTATGTTTTGTGTGAGAATTGAGAATCCTCTCTTTGGATTTTGGGAA
>QWTY01036990.1:0-28286 GCA_008033365.1 Pseudorectes ferrugineus
AAAAAATCTACCAAAATTTGATCTCCATTCCCTCCAGATAGAACTGTTGGTGTTTGTGTAAACTCAGTTCAGGGAAGACATAAATAGCATCTTTTTAAGCTAATGATTTTCACCACAGGCCATCTAAAACAGGTGTTAAGAGTGGCCCTGAAACAGATCCCATCTGTGTTCACCTAAGTTAGTTTATTTTTGTTTTGCTCCATTTTAATGTATGTATACATCCTGTGTTTTCAGCTTGTCTTTTCAGCCCACTCCCATCCTCCGCACTCCCAATCTGTCAGCCAGACTCCAGGGACAGGAATTAAAAATGACCATGTTTAAAAACTGTACCTCCCTGTGTAACAGACTTTACAGAAGCAGAAAGACTAAAAAGCTGAAAAGTTCCCCACGGTCTTTGCCTATTAAATCCCACAGCTTGCCAACAGCAGGCCACGTTTTAGTGTCAAAGAACAGGGCACCAGCTTGCGTTTCCGTGTGATGGAAGAGCTGGGGTACTCCTGCCTCTTCACATTTCACATCACACTGTTTGTGGAGAAAGTTGACAACACTGGGATGCTCAAAAACACCCTGTACTATTACACAGAGGAAGCAAGATGCTTGCTGAGAAATAGTGCTGACACCAGAATACGGTTGATTCAGCACGAGTGATAAAAGCTTATTTTTGGTTGGTTCAGGCAGTATTTTATTAAAATAGGATTAAATCCTTGTCAGACTTGCTTAAAAATCATTTTACACCCATCCCATTGGTCTGCATCATTCTCCATCTCACAATATTTTCCACCATTAAACAGAAAGAGGTAAGTTTCTGTTCATCAGATGAGCAAAGAGGTAGGCAAAGTCCTTGAAAAGACTAATGCAAGAAAGTAGAAGCAAGGATTCAGTCAACTGGCAACCAAACAGAAGCCTTCTGATATTTCCCACTGAGAAGTAACAGGATCTGGGCTATAGATATGTTTGTCAAACATATCTATAGCAGGGATAATTAAGTTAGTGCAGCAAACTAGGTGCATGCTTTGAAGTGTTCATGCAGTTGCTATACTGACTTTTCTTTCACCTGGTAGGTTAAGCTCACCATCTCCTCACACTTATTTGCAGACTCATGACCTACCCTCTGTCCTCATTATCGCTTCGTTTCTGATAGCTGAACATCTTGGAAATGATATTCAAAGGTTTTGTTATAAATAAAGGAGACTAACAGAAGCCTAAATACAGACTTCTGTCACCGAGGAATAACTGCCTGGAATTTCTTATGGCTGCTTTCTGCCAAGGAGTTCACATAACTTTACAAACAAACAAATATTCTTCTAAGGTAGGTATTGCTATTTTTTCCTTTTTCAAGGCCTCTTATGATTAGCATCCAAAACCTTGATCCTCAGTTTCCTGTAACTGGAAAAAAATGAGGAAACCAACAACATTCTTGTCCTCCTTTGCAAAAAGCCCCATGGATGTTTCAATTTCTATACTGGTATCACTCAGAACAGGGTCAAAATATAAAATAGAAAGCTTTAAACCCCCTGTCTTTGGCAGTAATTTTTTATTCCACAATATTACCAGCAGTGATACCTCTCCTGTAAAGATCAAACCTAACACAACAGTGAGGATTCTGCTGGGGTTTCTGTCACTGGCAAGAGCAGCACCCGAATATGCAGAACCTACAGTGATATCCAGACTGATTCCCACTGATCTCAGTGAAGCCAAGACATTATCTTGTATGCTTTTCCATACAGCTGGGGAGTGATTTCCTATGCAAAGATCTTCACTTACCTACATCCTTCTACAAATCAGAGTTCTCCGCTGTCTGTTCTTCACCCAACTCAACAGGGGCCTATCAACAGTCTCCACTTTTCTACACTAGGTTTCTAAGGCAAAAAAATATTACTACCTTTATTTAAACCAGTGTATTTCTAACTGGGATAGGACCCTGCACACACAAGACAGGTCCAAGACAGTGGCTTGTAGCCCAATAGACTGGATCGGGACATGCACTCCTGAATTTCACTCCCTTCAGAAGTAACTGGCATTTACTTCTGAGCAAGAGACACAATTATGATAAAGACAGCATATGCCCTTGTGCCTCCTCTGTTACACAATTTCTACTTATTTTGTCAGAGACATGCATTTTGGGTATTTATGGATCTGAGAAATCCCAGATCAGACATGAGCACCACTGACAGGGCACGACACTGCTCTAACTGTCCTTGTAGTGTCCATCCTGTGGGAACATATGGCTTTCATTTTCCAATAGCATCAGACAGAGGCATCCATTTTAACCTATGCATTTGGCAAAAAAGAAAAAACACTCTCTTGCTGCATTTGGTTGTTGCGTCTTTGCCTTTATTTCCAAGTTATTCCTTAGTTACGATTATTGTCCCCAGTATTTCATTTCTCAGGACACTAACAGGCTGGCTGAAATCATATCTCCATTTTATATGCGGCCAAAAAAATCTCACCTGGAGTCCTTTACCTGTACCCATAAAACAACCCATAAAACTGCCTTATAATTCTGAGTCAAGCAGCAGACTTACCTCCCATACTTCAGTTGTTTCCAGAGAGGCAAAGCAAATAAGCAAGATGGGGCTCAAAAGCTTGCCCTGAGAATAGGAACCCTCACTTTTCTGAGGGCTCCAAGCCCATCTCAGGAGCAGCACCTCACCGGCACTGATGTGAAGCCCATGGCCTGACAGGCAGCCGGGGACCCCACACACGGAGCCACTGTGGGTATTGGGAAGCAATGGTGAGCAAGGGAGACCAAACTTCCTCCTACGAGCAAATTCGAGATTCCATTTTCTGCAAGGTTACCCCCAATGCTTAAAATGTTCTGTAATTTACCCTTAAAAGCCAGTCACGATGGGATCCACCAGAATCGATCTGTTATCTTTTACCTCCACACATACCTCGTGTGTGCCTTTCAGAAGTAATATGGTTTACCAGATGAATGCTGGCAATATTTTCCACTAATTGCAAGAGTTACTAAACTGAACCTTAACTAAAATTAAGTTGACTATTAAAAGCTCAATGAGTAACCCAGCAAACGGAAGCACCGTGCATAGGATTTAGCAAGCACGCAAGTGATCTAGCAACCACCAAGGCACAATACTTGCTGAACTTCCTATACCTAAAATTGGTTCCATACAATAGTCATATGTTCGTGATGTATGATGAACTAATGCTCACAATGTTTGTGTGCACTAAAATGCCAAAGTAAATGTATAACAATTCAAGCATGCTATTCTGAAAACGCAAAGTGAGAGGATTGAAAGTTACAGGTTAATTTACAACATATACTCTCCATTAAAATAACAGATCTCCCTGTATCAGTTTTAAAAATACATGAATAATATCCTTAGCTATTAAGGTGTCATTATCATAGACAGTCCTACAAATTTTACCTACCTCTATATAAACACTTCTAGGCTTTTTAAGGAACACACACTGCACTTGTCATTACATGTTAAGTTTATTCATTGTATATAGGCTTTTCATGATTGCAGTTTCTAATTTTACAAATATATCTTTTTTGTGCTTTTATATTTTCTAGGCTATACCTCTATACAAATATGTTCTACGTTCTGTATTGCTGTTTTCAGGATTGTACACAGGTCCATAAATCAAAAGCAGCAAGAAATAATATTAAGATTGCATGCAGTCTGGCTGTCTTTGACAAACTAAAAAACTAGGGATTCCCCGAGAAGAGTTCTCTCTTTCAGGGAAAAAAAAAAAGAGAAAAAGAAAAATATTCTTATCTAATAATGTGGATAAAAGGTACTTCGGCACAAAAAGACAGAATGATTCAGGAGAAATTCTAAGAGATTTCCTAAATACTGTCCCCATTAAAAAAAAAAAAAATAGTATTTTGAAAAAGAGAAGGTCAAAGTGGACATATCAGAGTTACATGAAAGAGTTAAAGCTATTGATGAAAGACTATTTGCTGATAAGAATGCATCTATTTGAAATAGGATAGCATTTGGGACTACTCGAACAAAAGTCTACAGAAAACTGATAAATCAAGGAACTGAGCAGGATTTAAACAAACAACAGACATGGCTGAGAACACATGAAATGTCACGAGTACAGCTGAGAAATAAGTGATGGCACAGGACCACTTACTCTGCTACTAACAAGACATTTGCTTTGGCCTCCGCGGAGCGAGACAGCTATCAATCCTGCCACAGCTCCAAAAACACTTGAGACTGAAGCCCTAAAAAACGTGGTTATTATTTCTGGGTGTGCACATGGAACACCCCAATAAGTCTGGCTTTCAAAAAACAAAACATCCACCATGTATCACAGTCAGGTGAAACCCTAAGTGACTTCTTGCAGAAAAGACCTCTTCCTTCAAATACTGCTGTTACGAAACGCCAGGGCCTGGATTCTCCAAGAAAACCTCTGGGAGCAATGCTGATTTCACACCCCAGTAGCCAACTTTCAGGTGCTGTGCCTGTGCCAGGGAGCCCTCAGCCCCGCTAGTCCCTCCCGTGCCTCGCATAGTGCCACCCAACTCAGGAGCAGCCATCGCCGAGCAAGAACAAGCCAGTGCTGCCAGGAGGAGAAGGCCACACTCATCTGTAGCCCCACTTCTTCTCTAGGACCTGCATTTTTAAGCAGTGATACTCAATTTTTTTTTAGTTTCAATACCTTTTTCAAGGTTCCCAGGCTGCTCCTGAAAGAAACCTACTGGAGGGTCCTTTCCTTCAAGGACACAGCTGGAGACACACATCACACACAGAAATCCACCATTTTGCAAGAAGAGTTTGCACTTTCTGAAGTCCGCTGGGATGTGAGGGGAAAGATGGGAGCAGAGAGGCTCAACCTTGTCAGGATGGAAGTGCTTGAGAACATCCAAAGCAGATCTTTGGCCACCTGGGAAAGCTGGATATTGAAAACGTAGGCACTCACACAGGTTAGGCAACTTCTAAGGTTAGGTGGCAGTTCAGTGGGGATATTGAGGATCTCAGTTTGGGCTTTCAATGCCTAAATCCCACTTAAGTCCCACTTAAGGCATCTAATCCTTTTGTGGATCTGGGCCTAAAGCCTTGCCAGGAAGGAGAGAGTCTATGCATGCAAAAGCTGATGGTCAGTGACAGTCTGGTTCTGTTAAAACTAAACTACACAGAGAACGACCTTATTTTGCACAAAGGAATAATGCAGAATAATCAAAGACGCGTTCTAGTCACGGAAAGTTAATGGAAAGTTAATGCAGCTGATACAGATCACAGTCCTGTCTTTAGGCCCTATGACAGTTATGCTGACCTGGAGAACATTATAACCCATAAATCATGAGTCTCCAATAGCTCGTGGGAAGAAGTACATTTGGAAATGTTCAAAAGACAAAATGACTACAGAAGTCCTCAAAAAACACCTCACTTACCCACACCAGCTAAGAGGTAACACTAGAAAGGAGAAGAAATTTATAGAACACTGTAATGTTTACAAAGAGTTAATAATTCAAAGAACAATATTCTGTTATTCAGTGACCAACTAGTTTGCCATGCTCCACAGAATTAAGTAGTTTCAGTCCAGTTTCTAATAGCCAGGAATCCACTTGGCAAAAGTTACCGATTTATTTCTCACTTACCTGCAGTGCTGTTGGCTGTCTCAACCATGACGTAAAGTGTGAGTGTGTGTGGATAACAGTTTACCCTATATTCCCTACACCTTGTATCTCTATATCACAAGTGCATTTTTAATTTTTTAAAGGTGTCTGTACTTATCCCCCTTGAATTTAGTTGAAAGGACTGCAAATATGACATTTTTATACACAAATTATCTTATTGACAAAAGTGATCTTGGCATAAAAGTAGAATAGAATTACAACAATAAAATACAACTTAATGTTACTATTCTATATTACTGTTATTACAAGACAGATATCATTAATTATTACTATTTATTTTAATGGTAAATATTTCTGCCAGATCCCAGGTATGCACTGCAACATTTAACTGACTGCAATCACTGAGATTCCTCTATGATTAAAACACTGAGGCCTCCATTTTGGGGATTCAAATACATCTTCCCAGAGCTCTGCTTCAAATGAAAATTCTCCTGCAGCTGCCCATCAACCAGCATCTGAACTTTATAAACCATGAGAGAAACAATGGGACCTGCTTCCCAGCTCTTCCTATCTGCAGATGGGCAAAGAGTTCTGGCAGCTCACTCACTAACTCCTGCAAATTTTGCATTACAAAATCAGTATTCAATGCAAAATGCAGGAGGGTAGAATAAGCACACGTCACAGATCCTAAAGATGCCAAAGACACTTTAAACAAAGGAAAATTGCCCATTCTCCCATGCCACCGAAGTCCATGGAGTCATGGAGCACTCCTTCCTTCCTGAACACTGCATTATCCCCTCCAGACTGAAACGTGGTTTCCTCTGGCAGGCTCAACGATTGATAAAGCCCCCACCTGGTTTTCAAGGGGTGAAGAAATTACTAATGCTTTGTAATCAGCTCATGGTAAGAGGGCCAGTGTGGTTTCCCTGATTTACTTGGATATTGGTCTGGAGTCTCACTGTGCTTTCACCTGCATTTTACTTTTGGTTCTGGATTCTTTCCAGGATAAAGACGCAAAGTCAAGGTGGTATCTGTCCTGTCCAGCCACCTCCTCCCTTTTGGTAAAATGTTAATATACTTACAGGTCTGATACACAGGAGGATGCCAATATACTCTTAACACTGACAAAGTCAAACAACAGAAAATATTTTGCAATTTGGCATTTTTCCCCCCCAAATATTCCTGTTTAAATGCTTTCCCTTTAATTCTCAAAAGTATTTCTTTTCAGTAGAAGTCAGTCTATTTTTGCCTGCTGTTAATCTATGTATAAGCTAAATCTCACCTTCCCGACTCACACAAGCAATTGCCCCCTTGGTCTGGCAAGGCAGCTCAGAAGAATAGGGTAAGCAGGATTTGTCCTGTATCTATCTGTGCCTTTTAGTGGCAACCTGTGCTTGGCTGAGACTGGTCAGCTGTAAGAGACTGATGAGAATTGTTCGAAATACTTCTGGTTGAAAAATACATAAATCAAAATTACTGGTAAAACAACATAGATGTATGTGACACGTATGAAATATAGAAGTAACCTAGAAAAATAAAAATAACCGAAGTTCCAGCTTAGGGCTCTTACAATCTAAGTTTTCCAAATTATATAAATGTCACAAAACATAAACACACAAAACAGTAAGTCAGTACACTGCAAGGTGACAGTATACTGTCTACAGAACAGTAAGGGTTAATTTTCTTGAAGAAGTTTAGGAGGCCATGAAAGTCGTGAATTTAAATTCACACCAATTTGAAATGTTATATTAAATAACGCACAAAGTTAATTTTGCTTGCATTTCTCACTGACTACTATTCCTATTCCATGTTCCTCGTTCCAAACGACAGGCACATCAAGGAAGTAGCACCCAGGAAAAAAATTAGGGGAAAATATTAGTGGAATGCAGCAGGCTTGGGGGAAAGACCCATTTATGCAGAGAAAGTGCTTAAGCAGGGACATGGGTGCCTATGTCTATGGGTACGTAGAGAGGTTTGGTGAGCGCATGCCCGGGCAAGGAGGATTTGGTTATGGTTAGAATTTGTGAGTGACAGCCATGTGACAGCTGGCAGTCAGCAAAGATTTTGTAGGGATGGAAATTCCTGAGACAAGACACACGACTGCTCATGCGATCTGCATGTGCCTATCATCATGCTATATTATAATAGCTGACACCGTGGTTTACCAGTTTTCCAAAAGAGAGGCTATAAATTAGGAAAAGGATTTGAGGCACAGGGGATGAGAAATTAAAGTCATAACGTTTAAAAACAAAGGGATAAATATAACTTCTTTTCATGTTATTGAAACAAGCAAACAAAAATCTCCAGTCAAACCACACACCACCAGTAAAACCTGCATTTCCATTATTTACCTTTAGTGACAGGTTATTATTTCCTTAGAATATATATTTTTTTCTTATTAACTTATCTGGAAAGGTCTGAATGCTACAAACATACTTAATTTTTAGTATGGAATAATCCCACTGATTATTCGCTTACTGTAGCTATTCCTACACTTTCAGGATCAGGGCCTAAGTCACAATGTGCAATTAAGCAGAGGCTTTTCCAAAGAACTGTTTCATTTGCCCTTCTGGAGGTCTTACACGGACGTGAAGCCAGTGGAGATGTGCATTTAAATCAAACCTGAAAAACCGAAATACTTTCCCTTTAACACTGAATTCAAGCCAATACAGTATCACATGACCTTTACCGTAATTTCTATTAAAATCATTTCATGTCTGGTTGCTTCTGCTATCCTGGCTCATTTGTATTGTTTACAACAAGTCATTGCTCTCGACAGTTAGTGGTGGCTGAATCCATGGTTACCAGTTTTTACATTCACTGGTTAAATGGAATGCAGCTCTTCAGTGGGGTTTCATGGAGAAAGCTCTTAAGAAACCACAATCCAGCTATCAATCAGGCTAACCTGGGAGAAATTAATCTGATAAACAGAAGTATCACCGTGTATGAAAAATTTATTGAAAGGGAGCTCAAGGCTTTTATTAGTTGCAGTCGCAAAAGTGGACACGTTTGGGTCAGACTTAGTACAGGGCAGACTTGGGTTATGAGGTCTATGTCTGACATTCATCCATGTTGTGCCTCCTCTGGCGCTCACTGCTAATACAACTATACTGTTCAAGGCTTTAAAAAAAATAAAAATCTCAAACACTTATTTTACCAGAAATGTGCTCGGAATATAAATAGTGCTTAAATACAGGTTTAACCAGACTGCAGTCCCGGCAAAGTAACTTAAACAGACACAGACAAGATAGTAAAACACAAAATAGACAGCCTTGAGTAGAATCCAATTAAGACAAAAAACACCCCAAACAGAGCAACATTGTTAACGACTAAATTAAGCCTGCAAACAAATATATTTTATTGCTACCTAAGAACAATATGGACTAATTCCGTTTGCTTTGTTATTTATAGTTTGGCGTAGGGTGGGGTTGCCAAAATCAAAGAGCAAAGCAGAAACTTATTTGCAAGATGGACCCCCAAATCCTTTAAAAATGCCTAAAAACATAAGAAAAGTTCTTTACAGTTTGATGGCTACAATATTTGTCCCACAAGCTACATGACAGCAACAAATAGTTAAATCAAACATATTACTACTAGCTCATCTACTGCAAAGTCACTGTATCAGAAGCCCGAATTGATTTGTTTCCTTAGAACAAATTGAAAATGAATGTAACATAACATCCGAAAAAAGAAATCCCTCCTGCCCTGCTAATCGGATATTGTATAATGGTTGATTGCAGCTTTGCACCGTGCTATTGTTGCCTATATCATACATACTTACAGGTTCTGGGTTCTTCCAAGAGTTTGGTGCAGTTTCAAGGACAAATGTCTTAAGGAAGTCTTTCTACTGTGCAGCAGTGATCCTAGCTCTGATCTCATTACATGAGCAAAGTGCTACAGCTGACAATATAAAGGAAACTTCCTGCATGAAGAAGAAATCTTGGAAAGTCTCAGGGTTAAAAAGGCTGCTTAAATGTGCTGCTTGATTTGCTCCCTAGTTGTGTATACACAGTAGCAGCTGATCTCTGTTTGCAGCCCTGCAGAAAGAAACCTTTGCTGAAAACCAATGGCATCACATTTCAGTGGAGCTACTGCCAGGCTCTGGAGAGCAAAGCAACCTTTGACAACTTCACCCAGTTCAAACCACCGGCATTTGCTGCATGTCCTGCAGGACTTTTGAAATGGTATATTTACTGTAATATTTTTATTAATGCCACTAGGAAATCCTGCATCCCAGGCAGCCGTGATACAAGCAGAAGTCTCCCTCACTGTAATAGGAGATTCTGACTGTGTCAGGACTGTGAACTGCAGAATTCGCCACAATATCTTTTGCTTTGTCTTGATTGTGGCATTTGCAGATGAGAAGCTGTTAGTTGCACTCAAAAGCATTTTCTGTCTTAGAATTGCTAAATTAAGTGCAACAGGCATCCTGTTTATCCTAAATTAATCCTGAGCCTGCCCTGCATCAGTCACGCACTGCTCAGTGCTTTTTTTCCTGATACAGAGTACAAATCAAAAGATTTGGGGAGTGGGAGGGGGCTAGTTCTTTCATTTAATATTTTATCTAGACCCAGGTCTAGCCTGGTCCCTGTTGGACTAAAACCATGGAGGACAAGATCCCAAATTCTGCCAAGTTTCGTATTCTAACCAAAGTTTCAGTGTGACTCCAAATATCTGTTAGTGCCCCCTTAGCTCCTGCCTCGGCCCTCCAGAACCAAACCAGGGATGGGCAGGACCTGCATCAGTTTCTGCAGCTCTTACTGCTGTCCAAGCAAACTAGTAAGACCAGAAAAGCAACATTTAAAAAGAACACATCTGCTAGCACTATTTCAACTCTCAACTGGGAAGCAATACTCCAAACACATCCTCACATTTGATGTTAAAGAATTATCAATAATTAATTCAGATGTAGTTGTTTCACCACTTAGCCCAGGGTGATTCTCCAAAGAGCAACTGGGACCACACATTCCCCTGGCACTCAGTCAGAGCATGACTGTAGAGCTTGCATGCTGCTTCCCAAACAGGACCTACTTCACTCTCCAGGATAGCCAGAAAACCTCAGAAACAAAATTTAGAAGAATCCCTCTTAAAAGTGCATCATTGCAGGTTTTGGTTAGGATGAGTTGAGGGTTTTTTCCTGGGCTTTTGTAAAACAGATTAATCACCACCCTTTTTTCCCCTCGGGCACTATGACTATTCTAGCTACTAGTATATTGCGTGTTATTTCTTTAATATTTTGAACTTTATTCCAAAGGACAGAAACCAAAACTGACAGTACATCAAGACAACATGCTCTATGATTCAAACAGCAAAATAATTGAGATCCTGTGCATACACAACACCCAAGTCTGTGTACGCACGTTGCACACGTGTGCACACGCTCATTCACAAGCACAAACAAGTGTAAGGGCTTGTGGCCCAATTTTCAGAGACACTCACAGTTCATGTCCTCACCTCCCTTCAAATACAAAAAAGTAAGAACAAGCAAAATCTGATCAGTGAAACATCAAAAATAATTTTTGTAAAAAGTAGGCACCATTTATAGCAGGGTAACCACATTGATTCAATGCGCGCTTCCACCCAAATTTGTCTCTCTCCTTTGGGAGAAGGATCCTGGACTGTGTCACACCAGAGAAATGAAAGTGTGTGGTGGCATCAGCAGGTTTAATCTTGCTCTTCTCCCTCAAGGGACACTGCAAGGCAGCGACTCAAAATCCTGGCTATGAGGCAGGGCTCACTGTCTGCCTGTGTCACCTCTGACACATCACCTCACCTTTCCGTGCCTAAACTGACACCGTCACATTTAGTGCATGTTGCAAAAGCACAGCTTCTGTCCCTCTGTTGCTCAAGCTGTGAGAAAGGGATTGCATGCTGGAGAAATTAAAGGACTAAAGCTCGTGGCTGTGCATCCTGCTCCCAGATGTGCCATACGAAGGGCCGTGAGTGACCTTGAACCGCCTGCTCTCTGTGCTCCAGTGCCCAGCCTGCTGCCCAGACTGCACGTAACTCACTCACAGCACTTGTCCACCTGGTCCCTTTTGACTGTAGTATGGCAGAAGAGGGGGTTTTTTCTGTTAGAAATTCAGCACAGAGTAAAACAAGTTCTTTTTGCTAGGTGAAACTCAAGGCACTAATTTAAGACAAGTAAAAAAAAAAATCCCAGTGGAAGCAGGAATTTCAGTGAATGAAGTTTTCTCCTCAAGAGCCTCTAAATACCCAACTGTCAGCACAGAAAAGCTGAGAGTTCTGAACGCAGCATGAGCAGTAATACGACTGTATCCAGCAGTCCTACCCCACACAGACCCACTGGCACTTGGCAAGGCTGGAGGACATCCACTCTGAATTTTACTCCACTTCTCCTTACCCCTCCTATATAACCGTGCCCCCTTGTCACAACTGGGTCAATACAGATCCGGGGACTCAGCTCCTTCAGTTACCTTCTTTTGTAAAAGTATACAGAGGTTCTGAACGTGGGACAAACGGGAATTGCAAAATATTTCTCCTCCCAGTCTTCCCAGATACACCTCAACCTGCAGGACTCTGACTTCCTTCCCTTTTCGCTCCTTTCTGATTTTCTCATTGAATTTTGTTTTCACAGCATTGTATCCAGCAAGGAGAATAGTAACAATCCAAAGCCTGTTTTCCAACCTTCAGAAGGTAGGGTAAAGTAGCCTAGCTATTAAGGAAGGACCGCAAAAATATGTTCAGAGAGGATGGGGAGCAAGAGCTAGGAGAGAAATGAAGGGGAGGCTGACCCTGAGCTTATGTGATGTCAGAAGCTGAAGGTCTCCATCCCTCCTATCCCCAGTGGAAAGGGCGGCCCTTGGAAGCCAACCCCACTGCCTGCTCTTCTAAAGTCTAAACCAGTACAGGTGTCCAAGATGGGCCATGCCCTGTCTTCCTGACATCTGCCAGCTGTAACAATTTAGAAAGCTTGTTTAATTCATGACAGCCTTAAAATTCAAACATACCATCAAGAGGTCACTTACAGCTAATACTACAAATGACTAAACCAGAGCAAATTCTCAGTTTTTATGTAAACATTTGTTTTACATTTTAAAACCTTGTTTCCAGCAGTCAAGTAGTAAGAGACACACTTTCTCATTTAAAAAGAGATTTCTGGCTCTTGTAATTAAAGAGGAACAATTGAAGGTAACTGCAATAAACCAGAAGTCCAGCAGACACACAGTGACACTTTTTAAAAAGTCCCACCTTTCAGCTAGTCTCAAAATTTTCAATAAGCAGTATCAGTTTTTATTATCAATCTCAGAATCCAATAGTACACAGAGACTCCAAGAAACACATCCTACCTGTTTTATTCAGACACTTAGGACTTTGCTTAAATATTAAGTCTGAAACTCTGTTCATCTAGATCTGTCTGACTCCTGCACAGATCCTGAATGTGTCCTTTCCTCAGTCTATCCATATGTATAATAACTGTGACTACTTTTCTTTTTAACTTTTTAATGCACATGGATCCTAATCAAAATATGGAACACCTTCTTCATCATCACAAAATGAGTGGCTATGTTCTCATTGAAACTCCTCCGTGAAAGTTGCTTTTTGTTTTTCATCTATCAAGACTTTAAACCAAAACTAATACAATCATTGGGAACCATGTATGCCTAAGCTACTTGCTGTTCCCATTAGAAGCTCTGCACTACTCAATCATTCAAGATACTCTGTCCCATTGTATTAAATATGCTCGTATTTTGTGCTATGGGTACAATTAAAATTGTTTGGGTTTTCACACTGTTCTTTTCTTTTATTTGCTCTCTAAAATATCCAGCACACGCTGAAACCAATATAGGTGATAATATAGATGTAAATATCACCATGGAGGCATCATGATAAATCTGACGTTGGGAATAATTCATTCAAGGTATCTAGATCCAATTTAAATTCTTTTCCAATTTTAACTGAGCCTTCATAACCAGATGAACTTAAACGAAGGTGTACAACTTCATGCTACGCTGGTAAACCACCCTAACTAGGAAATAAATTTTCAGTGATTAAGTTGAATTGTTCGTACAAAACGCCAGCTTCAGCTTTTCACCCATACAAAATAGCTTGGAAAATATATACTGCATGTGTTTATTATAGCTACAGTTGCTATGAACATCCATAACTCTCCAACAATTTCTTTGATTTATGTTCAAAAACATACAGGGCATGAAATGATGCCTGCAACCTTACATTTCCCTCAAGAACATTGTGGGGAGAAGATATATTCCAAAACATCATGTTAGATTCCTTGTTATGTCTCCTTTTTAAAATAAATGTATGATAATCAATTACACATGCTTCAAAGCAACTGCCACTAGATTCCCCAACAGAAAAGCTGTTTGAGAAAAGTTCCATTTTCTTTCCCCTAATGGTTGGGTTATAATAAGAGATCTTGCCTAGATATTAAAGGGAAAAAAACGTATTATAAAGGATAGGCCTTGCTTCACTTGTATATGCATGCACAGGTTTGTGCTTGCCTAGACTTGACTTAGAACAAGGTTTTCAGAGAAGTAACATCTCCACTGATCAACATGCTAAGAAAAGGATGTGTGTGTGAAGATCTTGCACCTAATCTCCTTGTCATATATGCTTGTAGTAATCCAAATGATGTCAAGAGAATGACACAGATGATAAGTTAATGTATCAGGCTCGACTTCCCTTTCAACCTCAATATGCAAAACATCCCTTTAAGAAGTCCACCCAGCTGTAGCCTCCACTAGAAACAGAAACCTGCAGATGTTTATAGGAATATCAATTAAGCTGAATGGGAGCTCTGCCATTAACGCTGGTGCATGTAAGATTGGGCTTTGCAGATCTGCCTGAACTCCACGCAGAGGCTGAAGTGCACGTTTTCTCCAGGGTATTGAGGCCAGTGGGTTATATGCCATTAACAGGTAAGCATAATATGGATGGTATTTTCACAATCTCAAGGCTCTGGCACAGGGACAAGGGCAGCATCCCCAGGCAGCACCCTTGCCCACGATGGGAAGACAGGGGTGGCCTGGAATGCATCGAGTGAGTGCATGGACCCCCCTCAGCACAGAAAAGATCAGTCTGCCCTGCTTCAGGTAGTTTGTGCTGCCTGCACCCCAAACAGGGAGCTCCCGTTCCCTGTGTCCTGGGCATTTAATTCAATCCTTGGGTTACACTGCAACCTAAACAGCTGACAAACAATACAGAAAACTGGACTGGATGGGACAAGCCCCTCCAAGGAGGACTGGCACCTACCGACATTGAGTTTCCAGCAAATACGGAATAAGGTGGATGTGTGACTTGTTTCATGGCCCTGTTCATCCCTGTAAGTGTGCAAAATTCACATACCAAATAGGGAGATGGGATAAATTCACTCATTCTGCTCTTTCCCCCCTCCCCCCGCCCTGTTTTCTTTGAATCAAACCCTCAAAGAATGAAAATTCACAGGAGGGGAAATACTGGCTTGCACCCTCTTTGGCCCCCAGTGCTATTTTATCCATTACTAAGGAAGCCAAGGAGGAGGAGGGGAGATGACTGGACATGCGTGCCTACTGCCCATGCAGCCCCAGCTAGATAGCATCAACAGTTGTTCTCCCATTTTCACAGTGGGAAATAAGCAGGTACTAGCTGTATTGGAATAATCAGGAGGAATCTAGGTCAAAATCAAAGCAAGACTGCTCTGTCCATTTGACAAAACTCACATGCAAACACAATACCCATGTAAAAACAAAGAAGTTATTTGTAGCAGTTATCTCTGTTAGGATTGCTAAACAAGCATGCAGACATTGGCCTACCTTGAGTAAAAGGCACTATTCCTTCCCTGTGACTTCTGAAAAGGCATTCAAAATCAATATAAAATTGCAATATTAGGAAATTTTATAATCATTATTTCAAAAAAGCAGACTTGAAAGGGTCTCTTGTTCATGGGTAAATCTTCAGTTAGTTTTTCTAGTACCGGTGGTTCAATCGAAAGATTCGCCAACTGCCCCCTGGAGAAAACTGAAGATCTGCATTTAAATGGAGATATAGTATTTCCAAATGCACGGTACCTGCAAGGCAGATACTGTCAAGGTTTCTTAGTGAGTGGATCTCAAATTGTATTAGGTACATTTCAGTGCCGTAACTATCCCCATTTCGTAGGACTGGGGCTATTTCCATATCATTTTTTTCCTGTGTGCATGCTTTGTAATATTTGTCCTGATAAGTCAAAATTAAACCCCCATCCACAACAAAGCCCTCACATAGCAACAACAAGGAATTACAACCTTATGCATAATTCTCTGATGGGGATGATGAAGACTGTATTAGATGGCCTGACTAAAAATCTTAAATAATTGAAAACTCTGATGACTTAATAGAGTAGTGAGCTTGGTTTACAATGCAGCCAATTTAGGGCCATAAAAACACCGTGTAAAATGTTTATCTTGTGGTTGACCATTACATATCCTATTTATTATTCCAAAGTATTTCAACAGCATTTTTCTTCATCAATGCGGCTGCTGGCATTTAGCACCCACTCGCTAAATTCACGTGATTTTCCTGGAACAGCTTTAGGAAAAGAAAACAAAAAATTAGCAGATCACTACAAAACTGTTCCTTGTTACTATATGCCTCTTTTTCACATTCTGACTTGAACTGACTTCATGTGCTGCAAAATACGCTCGAAACTGCCGAGGCTAAAATATAATAAATCAAAGCCATATACGTGAAGTTAAAAAGACTGGTGCAACTACTGATCCTGACACATCAGAGAACCAAAAAAAAAATCAAACCTCATGAATACTTTGTTGCTAATGTACACGAGTTCAAAGAGCAGTGTTCCTCTTAGGAAAACATCTTAATTTTCATATCAGAAAATCATCCTAACCTTCCAGAAAAGTTTTTACGAGTATGCAAGGAAGGCAGAGAGAAGGTTTAGAGTGCAAAAGCACTCGTGATGGGTTTCAGACACGCAGGCATTAGTCCAGGCAGCCTCTCGCTGAAATTCAGGTTGCAATTGAAATGTCCCTGTAAACAAGGTTACTGCGAACGGCCCAAGATATCCTTCTCAGCAACACCTTCACCAGGAGCCCTTCAGCTGTCTACTTAGTTTGTTATACCTTATCTCACAGCCCTGACATCCTAATGCTGATTCAAATTCGGGATTCAAAATGAAAGACGAAATATCTCTAAGATCACTTAATATTGAAATACCATTGCAGTAATAAGTGGTGCCAGGCTGGAGATATGGATATAGTACTCTAGTGGTAACCTTTTAATTTCTGACAAAATACTGTGGAATAACTGTGATGCTGCACAGACAGTTAATGCAATCGATTTGTTTTCCTTATTTTGATAATGAGCACGCTGAATGTCGTGTTTACCTTCTCCTGCCCCTGGCACATTTTTTAAGTCCTCTAAAAGGAGACCTGCCAGATTCCTGTACAGACATGAAACACCTCACACCACGGAGCCCCCTCCCCAGCACGCTGAACCACAGCTACCTCGATGCTCCCAAGACAAGGAAGATCATAACCACGAGTCGCTTCGTCATTCTAAGTCTTTGGCTATTTTCAGTGGAAATACAACACACGCACCATGTATAATCTAATGTAGGTTATATTGTAAACTACTCCCATTCTGAAAGTGACGGTAGGCATGCTACACCAGAACATTTTGTCCTCTGAAATAAAACAGGGAAGTAACAATGAAATGTATCAAGCAAGTTTTATACATTGTATTTTAAACAGGGTAGCTAATAAATGCCTAAAACTTTGGTGGGTTTATACAAAGGGCACTCGGATTTCCCTCCCAGTCACAGACAGTGATAGGTTCAAGCAGACGGGGGTGGGGGGGTCATCTGTTTTTCTGTTGTGTTATGTTTACTATTAGAATCTCCTTAATAGTATGAAAAGACAGGATTCAAGGGGGTGGGGGTGGAGTGGGACAGGGGTACACTATAGAGGAGGGGGAGAATTACAGGAGAGAAACCCAAGCTGCTCAGTGCCTGCCTTCCCACACTACCATTCACCTTCATTTTCGTCTCCTTTATATTCTACTCATTTTTACTTGCCTCCCCCATTATTTAGTCATCTCTTAAATGCAGTCCTCTCTTCTCTGGGATCACGAAAAACATATTAACTAGAACCAGTACACGGAGTGCATCCCCTGAAGCACTTCAAAATGTATCTCCAGACCAGTCATGCCTTCAATGGCATTAATGACCAGGGGAAAATAAAAAATAAAATAAATTTTAAAAAAAATTAAAAATGAAAAAAAAATTCTTCACCGCCAGGTCACACTCAGACCCCACAGGCAGCCGCTTCCCCAAACCCCCCTCCTCCCCACGGCCGGCGCCGGGAGGGCCAAGTGCCAGGAGGAGCGGGCAGTGCGTGGACTTTGCACACTTTCCTTCGTCCCTCCTGATCCCGGGAGCGCGCGGCCCCGCTGCCTTTGTGTGCGCGCGTCCGCCCGCGGGTCCCGACACCCCGGCACGGGCGGCGCGGAGCGCGTCCCGCGTGGGGCGGCCACGCCGCCGCTCCCGCCGCCCGGGGCCGGCAGCGGAGCGCCCTGACCCCCGCCCGGCGGGCAGGGCTCCCCCTGGGCCTGCTCCGCTCCCGCCGGCCGCCCGCACAAGTGTTCCAGGAAGGAGCGAGCGGCGGGGAAGGGACGGGGACGAGGACGGGCCCCCCCGCCGGCCTCGCCCCGCGCCGCAGCCGGGACACTTCGGGGCTCCCGGGAGGGCACGGCGGGGGGGGCAGGGCGGCACGGGCAGCCGCCGCCACAGCCACGCGCGCCCCGGCACCGGCTGCGAGAGTCCGGTCCCCCTGCTCCGCTCGCAGCCGCCGGAGCCACCCCGGGACCCCGGCCCTAAACTCTTGCTGGCTAAAGCCTCGTCACTTTCCCGGCACTCCTGACCCTGGGCGGGAGGGGGACACACACACAAAACCTGCGGGGTAGGATCTGTCAGCAGCCAAAAAATCATTCTCCTTCCCTTCTTCCCCCCACCCCCCACACACACACCCGGGCCAGTAATTCTAAATAATTGTCCGAGAGGCGAGAGCCACTGAACCCCGGGTGGCCGGTGCTGTCGTGCGGCTTTTTCCAAAGCGGGATTTTTTTTGGGGGGGAATGACTCTGAGCAAGTGCAATTGGCAAGGGCTGAAGGTGGAATGGGGCGGGGGGGGTGGGGGGGTAGAGCGCTCCTGGCAGCGGCTCATCTCCAAGCACAAACATGCCCCCCATGCAATGTCAGCTGGCGGGGGTGCGGGGGGGTGCGGGGTGCGGGGGCTCGCTTTACCTGGTCAGCTCAGAACCGCAGGCAGGTTAATCAGGTGAGTCGTCGGGGATTTTAAAGAAGCCGAAGCCGGTTTCTTTGCTAGGAAAGTCTACAACACCATGCAGGGACATTGCAAAATCTTTACACACGCCTCCTTTAACTGGGCTCCCGCGACCTCCGCCGGCGAGGGGGGAGCCGCCGGCGGGCGGGAGGCCGAGCGGCGCCGCGGCGGCGGCGCGGGGGGCGGCGGCGGCCCCGGTCCCCGCGGCCCCGGCCCCGGCGGCGTCCCCGCGCCTCCCTGCCGCCTTGGTAGCGCCGGTCCGCACTCGGCCTGACCCGGGACGTCACGGCGCCTGCCTGTGTTCCCAATGATAACTTGGCAGGAGCAGGGGGAAGCGGCCGGGTTTTTCCTGGGCTCGTTACCGGGTACGTGCACGTTTCTTTTCGCATGCGGATTTTTTTTTTGATTTTTTGGTTTTTTTAAGGCGCAGTAACGAAAAGCCGGGACAGGAAATCCGGGGCGCGGCGGGGGCTGCCGCCCCGCGATGGTGGCGGCCGCTCGCCGGCGGGCGCGGGGGAGCGGCGGCGCGGGGCGCAGGCATGCGTTCATCTCCGTGTCTTTCATTTTACCTTCAGGGTGACATTCAGTGCCGGGCGAGCCTCGCCGGTCACCGCCACGTCCCACCTGGAAAAAACACAAACAAAACCACGGAAAAAAAAACCAAAACCAACAACAAAAAAAAAGAGGCGACTGCCGAAAAGGGGGGATGGGGAGGGAGGGGGTGCCAGCCCCCCACGGCCGGGATGTGGGCGGCGGACGGGACACCTCGCCCAGGGGACGCGGGGACACAGGCGCCGCCGGCCGCTAGCAGGCCATGTGCCGAGCGGCCGGCGGGGGCGGGGGAACGGGCACCGCACACACACACAAAAAAAGCCCAGTAAATTTAAAAAAAAAATAGACAAAAAAGAAAAGCACCCGGAATGCCAGAGGAGGCCGGGCGAGGAGCGAGGATGCCGCACCGCTGCTGCCGTGCAGGCCCGGCGCCGCGCCCCCCCAATCCCCTGCAAGGCTCTGCAGGGGAAGGCGGGGGAGCCCCCGGCGCACAGCGCCCCACGGCCCCGCCGCGAGCCGGGGTGCCCCGGGGGGGCTGCGGGCCGGGCAGCCCGGGCCGCACTGGGGCACCCGGCTGCGCAATGGCGTCGCCGCCGAGGACAGCCAAGGGCTGGCGCAGACCCTGGCAGGGCTCGGTGAGGGGAGCCTGAGCCATCGCTCCCACCTCTGCTGCTGGGGCAGCCGCTCCCGAAAGCGGGAGGGTTTGCGCTAAAGCAGAGCGAGCCGGGGCCTGCGGCAGCCCCGGGGCCGCTGTGACCGCCGAGCAGGCTGGCAGCGCTGTGCCCGGCCATGGCAGGAGCCACACGCATCCGCTGCCCTGGGTCCGTGCGCTTCCCAAAGCCAGATCCTGCAAATCTCCATGAATGCTCCCACTAAATTCCGAGGACATTTTCACACGTGAGACTTAACTCGCATGCAAAAGTATTCCCAGAACTAGGCCTCGCTTAAACTACCCTGAGTTTAAGTGCCTCTTCATGTAAAAACCAGTTGTTACCCCCACATTGCTGCAGCACCACACCACCTACTCTGTGACCGCAGAGCGTCCCAGCAGAGCCCTGAGACAAGTTTCCCTCTTCTGTGTTGCTTTTCACACCACCTATTATAATAACAACAAGTTACAACATCGCCAGTGCACAGGTAACTAGCGCAGCGGAGTTCGTGAAGGGATGCATGTAGCAGGGGTGAAACTAAATTATTTTTTGCAACTGCCTCTGTTCAGCCTTAATATTAGCATTAATACTTTCATTTTCCTCATTTAAATGCAATAAAAGGGAAAATTGCCTTTGCTTAATATTGTTACTAATCAGGTTTTGCAATTCCAGTTTTCATAAGGTGATAAAGTCAGGGAGAAGTTAGTGTACACCTTTTCTGTTGCTGAGCTCAGTGCCCTCAGCAGCAGCTTATTTTAAGTGGTGAGATCACCTATTGCAGCTGGAAAAAGAGTTGGGGGGAAAAAAGAAATCATTCTTGGAATATTGTACCATCCAAGCATCCTTTTAAGAAGCCTGAAATTGAAAGCACTGGGTTTGGTTTTTTTCTTTTTAAACCTAAGCTACTCAGGATGCTTTCTGGCTTGGCTAGAAAGACAAGTTTGCTACATGTTTGTGTTCTGAAATAATTTTGAACTGCTTATAGGCTAAATTCTTACCTGTCTTAACTCTACTGTCTCAACAGAGTACATTACTGACACATATTTTTTGCAGATTTGAGAAGCAGTGTGTACAGCTTGATTGTTGTCTGTATTTCGCCACTCATTTTTAAGTGAGGCTCTTTTGATTGATGTGAGGAATTTGTTTGAAAGGATGAAGGGTATGGCATAGCTACCCAAGATGCTAGTTACAATTACACCATACCTCAGCTGACAGAGAGATTTTTCATTGTGATTGTTACACTTCTAAAAGTGAATTAGTTAATCAAATTGCTATTTTTGGAATGCACTTAAAGGAACATTAAAATGCACTAATTTCATTAAAATAAATGAGCAGATAGGTAACAAAACAAGTATCAGCCAAATAAGCAAGATCTCAACTATGGAGCCAAATCCAGCCCTAGTGAAATCATCTGAGTTGTGGTTGTCTACAGCACATTTAATTTGGCTTCTGCAGTCACACAGCTGACGCTTTGTTTGGTTGTCAGAGGTGTGTATATTAAAAATGTGCGAGCTGTGCTTCTTCTCCAGTGTGATTAACCTCTGAAGTTAAATTCACCTGGTTCCCATTTAGCTCTGCTGTGCAGTCCTATCACACATGCAGTTTTTGGTGTGTACACACCGGAGATGCAGAGAGGCATTCCCAGCCCCTGTATCGGGCTAAGGGACGTGAGTTGTGTCTGAAGTGAGGGTGTGATGAGGTGAATTTCAGCAGAGGCTGTTCACAACTAACTGCATATATATATGCTCCAGTTAATAGGCTGTACTGAAGTCTGTGCTACCATCTTTCATCACTGCTGTTACTCATGCCAGTGAGAGTACAGGACGAGTTGGTGTGTCTGTAATCACACATTCATTTGCTATGTAGATATATCCTAAGAACCTCTCAGCCCAGGAAAATTGTGTTGGAATAAGGTCGGATGTGAATGTAAAGCAGAACTGTGTTCAGATAGTTTATTCATTCTGGAATGACTGAGTTGTTTCCTGGTTTCACTTAATCCACTTTCAAAGTGGATTAAGGTAATTCAAGAAACTGAATTGTTACACTGGCGTAAGAGTTGTCTACGCATGGGTTTAGTCGAACGTAATTACTGCAGTGTACCTAATAAGTGTCTTGAAATAATTTGGTGTGTAGACAAGTCCAGAGTCCCACAGGTGAAAACAACAGAATTTAGTCATTTTGTATAACATGAGGTTAATTTAGCCCAACATTTGACCTACTTCTTTCCTCATGAAGCATATTTAATTCATTACAGGTTTTCCTTCCTCAACAAAAACCCCACAACAGAAATGTATTTATGATCAGTTTCAAGATAGCAATGCCATGTGTATTCCACTAAAAAGAAACAATTTAACCAGTATATACTCTAAATACCTTCTCAACTGCCCTAAAGAGGACAAAAGGTTCTTTACTGAAAGAAATACCGGCTTCTCAATCGTAAATATTTTGAGCGGGTTGTTCCAAACAAAAGGAAAACAAACCCCAAAGCTCTGCTCTGCCCTCTGAGACACCCATGATCCATTTGACCGCATTCCATTCATAGCAATAGCACCCAATCTGACTCAGCAATTTTAGTTCCCGAGTGAGGAACCTCACAGACTCTCACAGAAGGGTTTGCAGAACAACAGGGCCTTCAGGAGGGGCACCTTAAGAATAGAGAGCTAATTTATAGCTTGCTTGCAGAGGTCTGAATCAGGGAGAACCTACCTGAAACCCAGGCAGCTACCCTTCCTCTGCTCTGAATCAGGTGTATTGCGTCACTTGCATATGGGAAAGTGACTGAACTGATAATGAGAACATATAAGATGTTTTGTGACCTTGTGCCAAGCACAAAGTTTGTCAAACATCATTCAGTGTCATTCCATGCCACAGATACCCATGGAACAGAGGTGATTCTCTGATGTGAATGAAGCCTCCTAACCTTTAAACTTAAGATTGTTTGTTGGTTCACTTTTTTGGGGGGAGAAAAACCAAACAAAAACGTGTCACACATTACCCAGGGTCTTCCCTTACACAAATGAAGTAGCCCCAGCTGCTCTGTGTAACAGGCAGTGACGCCCACAGGATTCTCATTTTGTGATTACAAGCATGGCTTTGCCCTCCTGTGCTTGTCTTGGTTAAGGATACAAGGAATGGATTTCACCTACAACTCCCTCACACCAAATCTGCTTATTTAAGTAAGAATAATTCTGGTAACAAAATAAGAATTGACTGAAGAAGGTAAACATGGACAAACGTCAACAAGAAATTGAGTACTTAAATTCTGTGGTGCTGGATGACTTTGACCATGGGTCTTGATATTAAGGCTCAAATATTAAGCCTGATGTTAGATTGAAGGCAATGAGAGTTTTATAGGAGCATGCCTGATCTGAAATCCCACTTGAATAAAAAAGTTGGGTTGGATTATTGTACACTCTGCTTTCGCTGAGAGGTCTCAGTGTTGGATCCACCTGCAGTGGTGGGGTATCCTGGCTGTCCCCCACTCCTGTCATTGCAGGGGCATTACTCATCCAGTGAGGAAGGTGTCTTTAAATCTCCAAGACGATGGCACAGCACACGCAAGAGGAAATCTCAGCGCGCAGCCAATGCCAGGCAATGAAGGATCCTCTGTGGGAGTTGGTTAGTAGTGCCAATGTTTGATATTTGTCGTAACAACCACCGACTGTTTTGTTTTTTGTTCTAACAATGTGAATTATGCATTAAACATTAATACAAGTGAGTGTACTTTCTTTTGATCTTCAAGCATAATCATTTCTAATGAGAGCTTATACATGAGCATTGAAACAAATCCCTGAGTCATGTGAATTTACATTGGTTTTACTCTGTGGGAAAGATCCCACATGAGTTACTCATGTCTGTAAAACATAACATACTTATAAATCAGAAGAAAAAAATGAGCTTGCATTTGTCTGTTGGAACATAAATATCTGCGTAGACATTTGGCTTGTACCCTAGCAGTAATGAAACATTAAAAAGTTAATTTATCAGAGATCAGGATTCAGGGTGGGGCCCTCAACTAATGTGAGATCCAAGTCTGCTCAGAATACGCTCAGCTCTTAGTTTCTACCATCTGGCTTTTTACAAGAGTTGAGTCTAGTATCAGAGGAATTTGAACTAGCTGTAAGTAAAGGGATCAGAATTTGGCTTGCTTGATACAGATAAAAGTTGCCAAACTGCCATCACCAAGTTATAATATGCCAGTACAAGCAGGCAAACTGTGCAGTGCTAAGTGGCACCTCTCCAAATGCCCTTGACAGCCAGTGCAAGGCTGACCCAGGCTGGACCCACTGTAGAACCTGCTTGGCCATGTTTAATATCTGCACTTCTTAAAACAACAGTCACAAATGGTGCATTCCATAAAAACATAAACACTGTGGATTGTGTAACTGCCAAGACAGTTATTTAAAATGCAAACAGAATTTAAGCCCTTTCCCCTTTTGACACGCTGCACAAATATTAAACCAACAGGCGATTAACAACCTGCACTTCAGCAGCCGTGCTGCGTGTGCAAGGGACAGGCAGCGCACTGGGGAAAGTAAAGGTGCAAAACAGTACATGATGGGCCCAGTTCCTGGGGGTGCAGGTACTCACTACAAGATTTCCAGAATGTCTCTTGCCTTTCCAAACAGACCTCAGTGGCAAAGGTTGCAGGAGGTGGCTATCAAGAAGGTATTATGTTTAATGGCAGATAGGCTCTATCTATGATTAAGGTCATATCTCAGGAATTCTCAAAAGCCCATTAATGTATTTTATTCTTAATGTGTAAGTGCTAAAGGAGTCCTGGAAGCCAGAAATCCAGGATTACCCCACATAATTCAATGTTTTCACAGGAGGCTACAGTCATGCTCTCTGCTGCTTCCCTTCTCTTGCCTGAATGACCTTAAATGCTGATGGTAGAGCTTCAAAAGGAGAGTGGAAGCAGCCTATGCGTAGAATAGTTTATAGACTGGAAGAAGAGCAAACACAAAACCTTTCATCCCTGAACTTGAATTCTCCAAGTGGTCTGTTTTATATAATGACACAAGAACTGATACTATTCCAGTAGAGAAGAAAGCACCCAGGACACTCCATTAGGGAACCCCAACACTGTTTGTATGAGTTATCTTCCCTGAGGCTGCACAACTTCACCTGCCATGTTAAGTTAAAAGATGGATAGGTCAATATTGGGTCTTAAATAATTTTGGATAGAAGGACCTCAACTCCATCTAGACCCTGCTTGAAGCACATTGACATTATCCAGCTTAAAAGTTCAGTGAGTCTTCTGACTCTTCAGAACGCGTCAGTACGCCCCCAGGCACACACAAAAAGCTGTGCTTGCAAAGATGGGATAGATACAGGTAGAAGATGGTGTACAGAAGCGTGTAGGGAGGCCTCTCTAAGCATCAGCCAGGGTGACAAAGCATGCTGGCCCATGGGTTCCCAGGCTGTATTCACAGCCCTGGAATGCCTGCTGGAAACACTCCCCTGTAATTTAGCTCATTTGGTGTGCATTAAAGATGCTCATTTCTAGACCCCTAAGTGAAATGTGATACTGAACTCATTCTTTCATTCTTCCTCTTACACCAGCAGGCCTCAGCAGATGGCCAAGAGGCCAATGGGAAGGAGAGAACGCCAGTCTTAATCCAGTTGTTCATGATGGAAAATTATGAGAAAAGTGAAAATATCTTACTCCACAGACCAAGGCATTTACTTACATTTAACTGCCTAACCTCAGTCAGAACCCTGAATTCCATTACTATATATGAATGTTACGATATGGTGAAGTCTTACTTGGTAATTACCTGGTCAGAGCCACAGACTAGAAACCAGATATGCAGCCAGTGAAAGCCCAGGGGAGTCATACCAGTTTATACTAGCTGAGAATCCAATCTTCAATTTCCAATTAAAAAATTGAGAAGTTGCATTTTTCCATGGTATTTTGGTCATATTATACAGGAAAAAAAAGAAGCAAGAAAATAAAAAATAAAGTTATAGATATTTATATAACCAAGACAGAAGCAGAACCAATGTGAAATCTTTAGCAATTAAATTCTACATCCAAATTATTAGGTATTTCAGTTGGTGCCATGTGGATTACTGCTTAACTTTAGGGCAGCAAGGTAAGATCATTTTCTTGCCTCTGTCTTTTCAGCCACCATTAGGGCCACAACCTTCCCATCCTCCAGGGAGGGGGGGAGAAGTTACACAATGGGTGTTTTTCCATGGGCGGATGTCTAAATGTGAAGGGAAACAATTGAATTTTAATGACAATTTTGAGACTGTTGAAGATAATTTCTGGGCAGTGCAGAAATTAGTGGGGCTTGCTGCTGCCAAGGGCTGCATGTTCTCCTCTCCTTCTGATGTTAGCAGGATTACAGGTCTCAGCTTTTGGCAGAAATAACTCCCAAAATAGTAGGTCCTTCTCTCTTGCCACAAAAGGCAGAGCGAGAGACCTGCTGCTGTCAGACCCCAGTGTCAGTGCAGAGCAATGGCTACAAAACACAAGGTAACTGCACCAGATGTACACTACCAGAGATGTGTTCTCATTAGGCATTTACAGCATGGTAGCATTATCCGGGGTGGGATGGTAGATTTGTTAGGTGCTGCACAAAACATTTCACCGGAAAAAGTTCCTGCATCCAAAAGCACTACAAAAATGATTGCGGAAGGAGAGTGGCAAACAACGGGATATCCTGGGAAAAAAAGTACACCAGTGATTGCAGCAGAGGCAGCCAGCTATGAAAGCTTTTCCTACACGCAGGGTAATGACAGTTCTGCCAAGGAGGCAAAGTTATTTCCTTTTTAGCTATGCTATTTCCACTGCATTACTGAATCATGGTTTGTTAATAGCTTACAAACATCAAATTTAAAAAGCTTTAGGAACTTTGTCATATCTAAGACAATATGTACCAATTTATCAATTTCTGTAAAAATACGTGATCCAATAGATTTTGGGATTGTGGTTGTCAGAGTGGGGTTTTTAATGACTTTAATAAAGAAGGGATAATTTTGGTCTCGTTTTTGTCTTCTTAGAAGATTCAGAAAGGAATATAAATGATAGTCCCAAAATCTTTATATAATCTACTTGTAGATAATGAACTAGAAAATAAAAGGCGCTTCAAAATAGTGCCGGTCATTTCATCTGCTCTGTAGTTGGATGGCAGAGCATCAAGCATTTTCACCAAAAGCAGGAGACCCACTGCAGAGGACTGTCTTTTCAATTTTGGGCTATGCAATCATAGCCCCAAACAGGTCAGGGAAGGGATCAGCCTTCCCCATGTTACCCCTCTGGTCAGATGGCAGCTCCAGCCAAAAGGAGAGAAGAAAAGAGGACAGCCGTAGCCACCTGGCAGTGCCTTTTTGCATGGCAAAAAAGCAGGCAGGGGAGGAGGGACCTGGTGTCCAGCCAGGTGTGGCAGGACTGACAAGCCAGGCTGCCAAGCTGGAGCTCATCCTCTGAATGGGATTCTGCAGGGGAGGGCACGGAGATGGTAACATTGGGGAACTGCTTACCTTGCAAAGATCTCTGCGTCCCCATTTACCCTCTCCCATGAGATGGCCGAATATGCCTCTTATCTGGCAGAAAGTTTTCAGCCTGGTATTATGTTACTGTGTCCAGCAGCCCACTACAAGATGTACATAAAACATCATTGCTTAACATGTTCTTGAAGTTCCCTTACACTGCAGCCAGTTCTCGTTTTACTTACAGGAGAATTAAAAGAAACCTCAGGGAAACTGACTGATATCAAACCATTTTTTCCTAACTAACGCTATTTTTTATGTACAGTACCCAGAGTTTAGTTGTGTCCATTATTTCGTTCTACTCACTTATTTCACCAAGGGTGATTTTACTCAGAGCAAATTTTTGCACTGTGCTAGTGGGTACTGTGGTACAGTTCCTTGCTGTAGAACAATCTCACTAGTTTAGAAACTCCACCATAATGTTTTGCCACTAGATTTCTGCTGAGAAGTAGAGGCACTAGCTCACAAACACCCCGTCCAAGTCCTTATGGAGCCTTCCCAAGAACCTCAGTGTTCTGCTTACCAGGCTTGCACACACAGCTAAGTCTCAGCCCCTGCTCTGAGCCCTTGGGACGTGGGTGCTCAGTTAAGACTACAGAAAAAGGAAAAGCATGGCCGCAATCAACAGTCAATCATTTTAATGGCTGTTAACACAAAAACATATTCCTAACCTTACTTACTACAGCCAGATACACAGTAGGAGACATGGTTTTGCATGAACCAATTTTTTTT